>JAUMHE010000041.1:1641467-1660475 GCA_032359235.1 Enteromius mattozi | reverse complement strand
ATTAGTTGTCAGTTATAATCATCAAAATTAAAAGAAATAAACACTTGAAATATATCAGTCTGTGTGGAATGAGTGTACACATTATACAAGTTTCACTTCTTGAATGGAATTAGTGAAATAAATCAATTTTTTGAAGATATTCGAATTATATGACCAGCACCTGTAAAGCTTGTAAGTGATCTTCGGCTCTGTATATTAAATGCCACTCCATCTGAAAACAGGTGATGGAGATTTATTACTAATCAAATAACCAGCTTTACTGATGAGATGTGCATAACTAATGCATGCAAAATATTGTGCAGCCGAACTTTACATTAAAATTAAATTTAGAAGAAAAGATCAAAGAAAAAATAAATAAAACAAGAGATTAAAATAATAGCAGATTTGTCTCTTTTCAAATGAATACAATTTTTTTTTTTTTTTTTTTTTTTACTTTAGTCAGAAATTTACTTTTGCTATGGTAAAATAAATTTAATATATATCTTCAAATTAGTTTTGAACTTTGGTACTTTTTTTTTTGTCTATATATTTCTCCATACTTTTCTTTTGCTAGTGTTTTTAGTATTGAGGTTGAACAGTTAAGTTGCCCACACTGAAACATGATTAACTTTGGATTTTATTACACAACTAGACCATCAATACACAGACCATCTATGCGTGAATTGTAATGTAATAAATAACAGTAAAGATAAAGAAGAGTTAATCTCCCTTTAAGGAAGTAAAAAGTGCAATTTCAAAATTTCAGAGGGTTTGTACAGTATGAATAATATCAATTATCAGAAGAGGGATTATACAAGTCTGAGCCTGCAGCCCAAACACAAGAATCCCCAAAGGATAAAGTACAATTTCAGTTCAGAAGTTGTTGCTCGACAGTTTGTTAATTATCTTCATAACACACAATTTCAAGGAGGTGCAACAGAGTATAAATTCCCTGCGCAGATACAGTCAGTTACACTACACAAAGATTCAACATACAGGTAACTGTTACTAGCTTCTCCCATCCATCTTTTTTAATGATTCTTTGCTCATAATGTTTTGCTGTTGTTTTTCACTGTTTTTCAGACTCTTAGAGGACATTTCCTTACAGACGAAAAATGTCACAAAGCAAAGGTGGGTAAACCTCTTTTTTATAAAATCCAAACCCTTACATGATAAATACTGTTAATAACTGACACATTTCTGCACAAAATCATACTTGTCTTTTCAACAGAGCTTATGATCGCAAGTAGGCCCAACTTTGTTACAGAGCTTCTTCCGTCTGCTCGGCGTACGGCTTTGCTCTACCATCTCTCTTACCTGTGTTTGGCTAAGTTCCCCAGGTTGGAGAGGGAACTCAGAGCACGTGCTATTGAAACCCAACTTCTCTTTGGGTCCTCTGAAGTTCTTCTGCTGAAGGTAAAGCCAGTGTTTTAAAGATATTTCTGTAATGGGATATTCTAAAATGCTTAACGTGAAAAATGCTTAATGCACCTAAAAACCGACGCGGGAAACTTCTCTGCGGGAGAAAACGCTTAACGTGATATTCACTTAATCTGTCGAATATGCTCATTTTTTGACAGCAGTTAGTGACTATTACAAGGAAGGTTTGACAGAAATTTAGGTTTCCCTCATCGGTTTTTAGGTGTGTTAAGCCACATTAAGCGTTTTTAACGTTTTAGAATGGCCCTCTGTAACTGCCACCCTGAATCCAATACTATAGAAGAACCTTTTTTGATTCCTCAAAGAACCTTTCAGTGAACAGCTCTTAAAACAACTGTGAAGAACATTTAAAAGATTGTGTCAGCTTAAGTACTTGTATCTAATCGAGTAAATTGTTTATTTACCACTTCCTATGTTTTAAAGCAGAGGTGGCCAACATTGGTCCTGGAGATCCTCAGTTCCTTCGATTTTTGCTCCAACCTTGATAATCACCTGCCTGTACCTTTAGATCTTGATTAGATTGTTCTTCCCTGCATCCCAATGTTCATACTATCCACCCTAAATAGAATGTGAGAAATAGAAATAAAAAGTTGTTCATAACATGATAGCATGTCCCAAAGCTTGTCTACTTACACACTCAAAAGTTTTATTTTTTCTTCAGCAAAAGAGTACATACTTTAAGGCCGTAGTATAGGCACATTGGGACACAGCATGGGTGTGTTTAGGGTTGAACTCTTCTTCTCTGTTTTCAGTGTATCTCTGTGGCAGAAATACAGCACCACACACTAGTCTGGCATGCATAATACATAATTTTGTGTCGGTTTCATGGTTTCGTGTGTACGCAGATATCTCTTCAGATGAGGGGAAAAAAAAAAAATTGGATAGGGAAAGCTAGCCTTAAAGTATGAAACTTGTGGAATGATACTTTAAGTGTTTTTGCTGTTTTTCAGTGTGCTGCCACGAGTAAAAACCTGGTTTCCACACTTTTGCCTGGTCTGAAGGCTGCTGTTGAAAAGGATAAAAGCGTTCTTGCCATTAAGTCCCTGGAAAAAGCAAGAACATGGATCACTGAAATTGTTGAAAAAGTGGAACAGATGGTAGAGAGGTAAAATGTTGGAACTTTTTTTTAAATGTTGCTAAATATTTTAATGTTTGTAGGATTTGTTGAATATATCTTGATTATTTACAATATAGCTACTGCCAAAAGTCCTCTCTATGCATGTCACTGAACAGAACATCACCATATCTCAGTGCATTATCAAAAACATTATGTTTAAGCTAATGATTAATCTGAAATCTGTCATCATCAGATATGACAAACACAATGAGAGTGTGGCTTCATACACCAGTGATGTGATTGCTGTAAAAGATGAAACAGACAAAAATATAAAAAAAAATGTTGAGGAGATAACAAAGCTGAGGAAGGATGTGACTAAACTTAAGGAGCAACTGAAGAAAATCACTGAAGAAATTAGTCAAATTGATGGAAGGATTGCACAGAAAAACCAAGAACTTCAGAATAACATCAAAGAAGCTAAAAGAAAGCGTAATCGTCTGGGTTTCTTCAGTGCCCTAGTACCATTTGTTGGACCCTTAATCAATGCGATTTTTGGTGCTAACATTGACGCCGGTCTGGCTGCAAACATACAGGCTATCTCCAATGAGTTATCTCGACTCTCCAATGAGAAGTCAAACCTAAAAAACAAGGAGTGGGAGATCCAAGTCAAATTGACAGATTTGCAGCTGAAGTTGGCGAGCTTTATAATGGAAAACGGTAAGATGCTTTCACATAAAAGATCTCCAGTTGTGTTTGACATATTTCATTCACATACAAATGGTCAGAAGTGTAATTAATGTCTGCTTTATATTGTTTCTAAAGAGTCAATACCAAACCCTGTCCATCTGAACGATGTCCAAACCTGCCTCAGTCGAATCCAACAAATTCTGATTCAGATTAAGAAGTTCTGGGAAACAGTGAGTGTGATGCTGGAGGCTCTTAGAGATGAGACTTTTGCTCATGAACACTTCATCGAGGATAGTGACATGAAGGAGTTCTTTCTTGACTCTATCACTACAGCACAACAGGTAAATTGCAGGTTTACAGAAGTTCATTTCATCTTGATTGCATTTTACATGTGGTTCATTTTCACCTCACATCTTTCAGCACTGGAAGGACTTTGGTGAAGCCTGCCTGCTTGCCAGAGACATCTTTAGCTTGCAGAAAAAGAATGCATATTTGTTCCTGGAGGTCAGCCCATCTTCACTGTCACCAGCTGAATGGAAAAAACGGTATAATGCTGTCATTGTGGATCTGAACAAAATAAGTCCTGATCCTTATGCTCCCAATGCGACAGCTGCCATTGCTCAGTAATGCACTGTACAAGGAAGTCTATACATACCTATAATTTTTCAGGCTAACAGCTCTGAATAACATGTTTTTTATATCTTATACGTTTTTTACGTAAAAACTGGATTTTCATTTCTCTCATGCCATCAGTTTTTTTTTTCTTTTTTTTCTGTGATTAAATTGGATTTCAAAACTATTGTGTTTTTTATTCTTATTATTATTTATTCCAACTGCATACAGAGTATATTGTGTTACATATTTCAGACTAGAACACAAGAAATTAAGACCATGAAGCATTAGAAACTAATGTAAAGGTACACACAACTTTTAAAAACTGAACATATAGTACTGAAAACACTTGGCATCATACACTTGCCAACTAAATAATTAAAAAAGGAAAACTTTACATCATATACTAAACGGGAAGATGTGGACTACACTTCATTAACTCCCGAGAGGTGGAGTTCCAGTACTACTGCCTAGATTCAATTCTTTCCAGCGGAAAGGTTTTCCTGCTTCAGGTGGTCACTTGGTCTTATAAACCCCTTTTACACTACGCGTTGGTATTGGAAAATTGTTGGAGAATTGCTAGAGTGCCTTCTGTGTGAACGCAAACATGTCCTGGGATTAATTCTGGGGGTTAGGACCAGTGTTGGGGAAAGTTACTTTTAAAAGTATGTAACGGTGGTCCGCCCACACAAAATTTAAATTTAATTATAAACAAGGTTCCGGGCGCCAGGTAGAACGAATCCACCAATCAGAACTAAGTAAGTTCAGTTCAATATTTTTAGTCCCGGGTAGCTCCAACCACCCGCTACACAAAGACATATGAATTGGTCAATAAAGAAGCAGACCGTTCGTAAAGCAGTGTGAAAATGTGTTGACTGTATTAACAATAAACAAGTCCATTGTCACACACACCCAGAAGACACAACAAACAAAAAGAAAAAAGACAAATTATATAGATTATTTCAATAGTTCATAGGAGACAATCAAAAGCAACATGGTTATTCTCTACCGAAGTTCAGCCAACCTGTCCGAATCGGACGGTCAAATAATGTCACAAACAAACAAATAAAAAAACAACAACAACCCAAACAGGCGTTACGTTATATGTTTGTTTGTTGGGTGTGCAAGTGAGTCAATGGTGTGTGTGTGCGTATGTGTGCGTTTATGGAGGCGCATGTGAGTTCAACGGCAACGCGGAGTGTTTGCACCGTCGGGCACTTGTTTGTGGAACAGTGGAAGTGCGGGTTGCCAGAGAGTACCTTACATCATCTTCACCTTAGAAATCGACCGGTAACGACAGAAGGAAGTTGAACCCCCAGTCAATGGCGAACAGGTCTTTCTCTGCATGTAGATCCGTAAATTCGCGCACTGCGGTTGGCGTCAGTCCCCACTTCGGACAACTCAAGCTGTCAATGGCAGTCCTGGCCAAGCACTCCCGGCTACACACATGCGGCGGATCGTGCCGTCAGCCTTCAGATCGGCAGGTAATCCCCTTCTTCCCTTTCCGTTCACTACGTCACCCACTGTGTCACCACACCACTTCCTTTTTACCTTATTGCTTACGTTTTCTCACGTGTACGGTTCATTTAGCAACCGTTACAAGTAATGCATTACAATATTGTGTTACTCCCTAAAAAAGTAACTAATTACGTTACTTAGTTACTTTTTGAGGAAAGTAATGCATTGCGTTACTTTTTAAATATGGGCAGAGCTTGAGTGTTTGTTTTTAATATAAGAAGTTCGTTTTATAGCAAATGTAAAAGCACACCAAAAATAAATTTGCATCTGTGAAGTAGAATACAGGAGAAAGTTCAATACTCTCCAGCAAAACTGGATCATCAAAGGTCAGCAGCAAAGACATTGGTTAATAAAATAAGATTAGATACATTTGTGTAATTTTATTATTGCAGGTTTGCGTCAGTTTATTTTAATTTTCATTTTGATGAATACTACATCTGTTTTTTGAGTGAGATGAATTAATGCACATTCACATTTAGCCTTAAACTACACTGTATTCACACACTGCACACAATGCCTCTGTATTTCTCCCAACATGTCAGGAGTCAGGAGACTTGTCTGTCAATAAATAAGAAAACAAAGTAACTGACGTTACTTTTTTGAAAAAGTAACTCAGTTATATTACTGTAAAATTAAAAAGTAATGCATTACTTTACTATTTACTTGGAAAAAGTAATATTATTACGTAGCTCGCATTACTTCTTGAACTGTAAACCATCTCTTGCAGTCATTGAGTTACACCAGCGATTCTCAATCCCAGTCCTTGCGCCACACCGTTTCTCACATTTAATGTTTCTGTTGTTGCTTCTGTCGTTTGTTCTATTCGAATGTATGGATGGACATCACTGGATATTCTGCTATGATTCCAGTTCGAAGCGAACTTATATGTTCCATTCAAAGTGCATTTTAAGTGTGCGAGACGTAATTTAAATTGTATTCATTTACAGGGGTTGGACAATGAAACTGAAACACCTGGTTTTAGACCATTCATCAGTATGGTGTAGGGCCTCCTTTTGCGGCCAATACAGCATCAATTCGTCTTGGAAATGACAGATACAAGTCCTGCACAGTGGCCAGAGGGATTTTGAGCCATTCTTCTTTCAGAATAGTGGCCAGGTCACTACGTGATGTTGGTGGAGGAAAACGTTTCCTAACTCGCTCCTCCAAAACAGCCCAAAGTGGCTCAATAATATTTAGATCTGGTTACTGTGCAGGCCATGGGAGATGTTCAACTTCACTTTCATGTTCATCAAACCACTCTGTCACCAGTCTTGCTGTGTATTGGTGCATCCTGATACACGCACTGCCTTCAGGATACAATATTTGAACCACTGGGTGCACATGATCCTCCAGAATGGTTCGGTAGTCCTTGGCAGTGACGCACCCATCTAGCACAAGTATTGCGCCTAGGGAATACCATGATATTGCAGCCCAAACCATCACTGATCCACCCCCATGCTTCACTCTGGTCATGCAACAGTCTGGGTGGTACGCTTCTTTGGGGCTTCTCCACACCGTAACTCCTCCGGATGTGGGAAAGACAGTGAAGGTGGACTCATCAGAGAAAAATACATGTTTCACCTTGTCCACAGCCATGTACATTGACCTTGTGGAGCTCCCGACAAATAGTTTTGTTGGAAACAGGAGAGTTGAGGTGCACATTTAATTCTGCAGTGAGTTGGGCAGCTGTGGTTTTATGTTTTTTGGATACTACCCAAGGTAGCACCATGGAGATGATTTTGGTGCAGTAGCATAGCTTTTAGTTATTTAGTTTTTTTTTACCCCATTTTCACATGGATTTCCATGGAGACAGGCTGTAACTGTCGGAGAAGATGGCGAACAGCAACAGCAGCACATAATATTCATGTTCTGATTGGTCAGGGCTGCAATTCCCAAAAGCATCGTAAGGATAAGTTGATCGTAGCTCCATTGGTTTCAATAGCCGCGTTTCCACTGTTGGGCCAAAAGCGGGCGTGCTAGTGCGTGCCAGGGCCAGTCGCGTTTCCACTGTCACTTCCAGGGCTTGATCGTGCCTCGTCGGTGCTTCCTCGGGTCCAGCGGCCCAGCTTTTTTGGCCCGATGAAAACCTTGGGCCAAAGTGGGCCAGCTGGGGTTAGAGGTGTGGTTATGAACAAAGGCGGAGTTTCTCTGTGGCTGGAGAGTGTCAGCGCGGCAGATCATTTCATAAAGTTAACAGATAACACAGACATCGAAGACTTTTAAAATAAATTTTAGCTAAAAACTCATTTTCAGACAGCAACAAGTGTTTTCTGTTGTGAAATAACGGTTTATACCGCTGTATTTTTGATTGAAATATGTTCAGTCCTGATAAATTAATTCTTATGTAAATTGATTTACTGTACAGTAGTTGTACAGGACATTTTTAAATATGATGTTCATTCACATCCACAAATAATTATGCTCTTAATTGTTCTTTTGTCTTTGTTATTTTTACAGAACTACAAAAATATACTATAAAAACTCACTCATTGAAAATAAACGACTGCAGGTTGGTATTAGAGATATCGCAAGTGAATATGAGCCAATCAGGACAACAGAGGATGTCATCACAGTATAATATACTTTTATAGCTTGAAATAAATAAAAACATCTGATAAGCTATTAGAAGGCTTAAAAATAAAGCAAAACACTTTTTTGATTAATTAATGTTTATTATTTTGCAAATTACAACAATATGGCTTTAAGACAGAACTTCTAAAACACAGATGCCTCTTTTATAAATCATGTGAATAACTGCCTTTGCTTAATTTACAACACAAATACTCAATTATTTGCTTTTTGCTAAATGACTCCTAAGGAATGGCTATTGATTCTCCCTGTTGTCCATTGTACTGATGCAGTGGTGGGTTTTTAAAAGAATGTCCTGTAAAAATAGTGACAAATAAAAAATTTGATTAATATAACAGATATTTAAGAGAGGGTTGGTATTGCACATCCACACAAGGGGTAAAGAAAACAAGGTACACGTAGTAAGGAAACAGACTTGTTGCTATGTATAAACACAAGAATAAGTCACTCCATTGGTTCAGAGAATTAAAAAAAAATACTTGAAAGAATAGTTCGGTCAAAAATGAAAATTCTGTGAGCATTTATTCATCCTCATATCATTCCAAACCCATAAGACTTTTATTAATCTTCAAAACACAAATAAATCCATCAAGTATTTTAGTTTCAAAGATCATTTCTGCTGAACCAGTGGCAGTATCTTTTAAGGAATCCATACACAATCATGCTATAGACGTTTATAGTAACATGCTGTAGCAAAACGCAAAAGTCATGACATGTAACAGTCCCTTTGAACAACATCAATCAGAACAACTGCGCAGCCTTGTCAACAAGAGTCCTGACTATTGCATAACTGAATCGATAGCACAAGATTCTCCCCAACTGAAAACATCTGGGTGGGTTTCTAGATTGACAAAGAGATTGTCACATGTACATGATGCACACTGCAGAATAGTATGAATGGGTTTGGGGGGCTTTTACCACTGGGCTAGTGGCGATCAGGTTGGGGGATGGGGGCTCCTCATCTGAAGGACGTAGCCCTGTCTGTACACAGGGGCACTGCCTTGGAAAACATTTTTGTTTGCAGTGGGTCTGACTGATGCTGCTTTAGGGCTGAAGACATACAGCAGATGACAGGTTCACTACTGTGAGCCATTTAAACTACAGTTTTTTCATTGGGGGTTAGGAAACATTTAAATGAATTGAATTTGGGGGATACTGGAGCGGTCATTGTGTGCGGTCACATATCATATGTTATAAGAAGTAAAGCAACAATACATACACTTCATCTTCATATTCCTTCGGTGGAGACACCGCAATGATCAGGTCAATCCAGTCCTGCCAGAACATGCATAGAGAAATGTCAAGCACGTGCATATGAAGATTTTTATATTTACTAGGCACAATGTTCTTGCTGCATTTCTGCTTCAAGCCTTCATCTATATTTGATGATGCTTGCTAAAGAAACCATTATAGCATGTGTGACCATGTGTGCTCTCTTGTGGTTCACGTTTTCCAGAAAAAAAGAAACTATATAAATAACAAATAGCAGACTTGAATACTCATTTGCAACAGCGTATGCTCTTTAACTTTCTAATATCGAAAATTAATGCATAATTAAAGCCACGCTATAAAAAGGTGTAGGAAAATTAACATTTATTTTGTAGCATTTGTCATGTCGAAATTACGGTAATTTCTCTGTGCAATTAAGACCATAGAGATGCTACATTGTGCTATTCATGACATTGTACTCTGACATTATTCATTTCTAGGTGAATGCTAATTAACAGTAATAAGTCCCTTGTGCAGAATACATAATGTAAATCACTTGGTCTTCTTCCAAACCAATCTTGTGGACTATTTTACATTTTAGTGAATTTGTGCTCAGTTCTTTTCTTTTTTTGTTCTTTACTAAAAAACTAAACATAAAGGTCCAACCCTAAACCAAAAACTCACTGGGGCGTAAGCAGATTGTGTGAAAATCGAAGAATTCATACAATTCATCAAAAAGTAAATCAGTCACAAACTGCCACCCAGGTGTTTTAATTCTTCTGTAAAATCTTGAAGATCAAGGAAAGAGCACATGGGCTATGATAAAATGACATATTACAGTCGTCTGATGTTAGAATTATAGCTTGTATTTTACCCAGAAGCATTGGTTTAAAGGCAATGGTAAAAATGGGATTTTTTTTCTCCATTTTTTCCAGATGGAGTTTTGGTTGCTTGCCGCTGTTGCCTCTGGCTTGCTTAGTTGGGGACACTTAATTTCTAGTGAATATCGTCGGCTTGATTACAAAGATCTGATTTAAAATGAGCTGATCTAGACAACTTTGAAATCTCCATTCAATAATGAAATGCCTTTAGCTGAAAATTGCGTTTGATGTTATCACTATACATTACTGACACTCTGTTCCCCATGTTGATACTGTTCAGTGCTTTGCTACAATCTGTAATGATAAAAACTCTATATAAACAAAGGTGATTGATTGATTGATTTATTTCTTACAAACACAGTGTTTTTTTAAGCTTCATTAGGCCGTGTTCACACTTGGCATCTTTTCTGACAAAAAAAAGTTGACAAGGGTGCTTTTTTAGAAAAATAAAATGCTGGCAGCATCTGTTACAAAAAAAAGCAGCTGAGACACTGATCTACATAATGACTGGATTGCACATCACGTTTTAAACTGCCGCCATCTTACTGTTCCCTACTGGCAGAGAGCACCATTGAGTCACAAACCACTGACATAAAATCACCCGATTTAAAGCGAATCAGTCACACAGGATTACTTTTTATGTGATGTGTATGTAAATTATTTTTTACTTCATATGTTATTGGCAATGTTTAAGGTCTTTTTGGGCACGATAAGCGCTATATTTCAGTCGTTTAGGTGGGCGTGTCTGTTGCGCACTTCCGACACAGGTAACCGATTCAACGTGAAATATAGCCTATTTCTTTATGTACGCAATTATTCAGGAATTACTCAACACGAAAGTATACAGTAGCCTCTGCTGTTGTACTGAAATGAAAAGCTTACCATGCATCATCTTGAAATAAAGCTTCATGTTCGTACTGTATGTAATTAGTCAGTTATTGCTCTGAATAAATTATGATGTATAGAATATTTTAATGTCCCGATAGAGCAATATCTATTTCAGACTCTCTAAGATCGTGCAAGTTTACTAACATTACCGTCTACATGCAAAATATGTATGCTAAATTAATAATTCATTTAACAAACATTTAAATCTTCAGCTTCAGCTTCAGTACTGTTAACAAAATTATTGTTGAAACATTTGCAGTTAGCCTACTGCACGAATAAAAGCAAAACTATAACAAAATGATAAACCAACAAACCATAACAAAATTATTTAGGAGTGAGCACTTTGTAATTTGATATTGTGGTTGTGTCCTTCTGTATATCATGTTCATCTGATGTTTGCGAACCCAACTTTTTAATAAGCAGGGGAAATTCCCCACTTTAAAAATATCGTTTACATGCATAGGGTGTTTGCATTAGAAGAATATACAGGGATACTTCGGATTTGAAAACGCTGACTTGTTAAGTGATGTTTTCTCATTGAATTCATACGATTTCCTATTAATTCAATGGAATGTATGGGAACAGTGAGGCTGCTTCACTTATATGATGTCATGAGCAATCCAGTTCTTTATTATAGATCAGTGAGCCGAGAGCATCTTTTGTTGCTATAGCAACAGCTACAACAGTAGCCTAGTGCAGTGTGCTGCAGAAATGTTAATAAAGCGTAAAAAACTGGCTCTTGCGTTGGTTTTTGAAGTTACCAGGGAAGAAAATGTTGATTTACGATTACATTTGTGGGTGCACAACATTATACGGGGAAGGAACCAGTATGGTATTTACAACAGTTTAGTCCAGGAGCGATCAGTTTACCTATCGGCAGCTTCTCCATTTTTTCTTGTTGTTATGGAAATGACAGATCTCACTACTCGCTTGGTCGTTGGTCAACTGTCAAAAGGGCGATTGACGTAAGGCAATTAAAGTTGTACTTTTGTCGAAAAGACGCTCTGAGCTGCATAAAAAGACACCAGCGGTGGCGTTTTAAAAGACACTGAGGACTTTTTTGAAAACACGGTTTACTCCATAGGACTCTAATGTACAACGGACGCTGACAACGTGTGAACATAGCCTTAGATGTTAATTAACTGACTACTTTTATCAGCTGTTTGGTCTTTTATTCTGTCCATTTGGCTCCAATGAGTGGAATGGTCTTTTTTACTACAGGACAATCTATTGAGACTCATCTGATGTACAGTGATCGGTTATTTTATTGTAATGTCGGTCATACCCCTCCACTATTCCAGGCCTGAGCCAATGAGGTTTGTCCTTCAGCTAAAGTCACATCCGTCAAGATCTTTCCATTCACAGCCATGATCTCATCACCAGACACGACACCACCTGAGATAACATATACACAAAATAACAGTTACAAACTAAAGTCAAAATAATCAATATCACTAATGAATGTTGAGAGCTAAACTAGTTTTTATTTGCTGTGGTTTTTGGGGTGCTTTCTAGAACCCTAAAGTGAAAAGAACCAAGCACTAAATCTCTATATGTTATTGCTCACCATGTTTATCTGCAGCACCTCCCTCATAGATGGATGACACCACAATCTTTCCCAGCGGGGAGTCGATTCCTCCTTCTATGGCCAGATCAAGCTTCCCTTCCTAAAGAATGTGTATAGATTAATTAAAAAAATATATATTATTGTGCAATGACATATGTTGCTTGCATTTCTGTTCTTCTTATATTACCTTCTTAATTTTCAAAAGTCGCACATCTCTTTCAGCTATCTGCTCAGCCGTGAACTGTTAAAAGTTTAAGCAAATGTGGTGAAAGAAATACTCCAGTGAGTGTGGAATATATGTGCTATACAGCATAAAAATGGCAAATGGATACAGAGCGAAACTGTTAATGTAAAGAGTCACAGTACCATGGAGTACGGATCAAAATCATCCACATATTTTTGAAATCCCTGTAAAACAGAAAAGCACAAACAGGCAGGGTTGGCTATAGCGCCAATCAGAGGAGTGAAGACTGAGCAGAAACAAATTAGTGCTCATTATTTTAAAGGAAACGACAAATATATATATATAACAGCATGATATTTTCTACACTACTGTACTGCATGGTAAACATATTAATACTGAGAAAATGTATTTGCTTTGGTGGATCCATTGGTAGCTTTCCAGTTGGTTATGGATCTGCAATTATGTTTACGTACAATATAAGGCTTTTCCCCATTCATGACACAAAACCACTGCCATCCCATCAAGACAAATAATCAATAAAGATGTAACACTCAAAGAACCAACAACATGGAAAAACACAGACTTCAGGTCACTCTTAGAAGATGAAAATGCAAACCAAGATTCCTTTTAATATTATATAACCTTCAGCTGGAGTCTCATTTGTGCAGTGCATATCAGATCCACTCAAAGGCTGCTTTCAAAGCAAACAAGATGTATGATTGCAGCAAACTAGTATGATTTGCATGAGAAGATACAAGTGTGACTGAGAGACCAGTTCAGTATCATGGAAAGGTGAAAATATAATGTCTTGACTGAAAAAAGCACAATATTGCAATCATACACTTGATGTCCTTGAGTATTTAAAGAGATGTTTGTAACATAAATGTTATAAAATACAAGAAATGAAGTAGACATTTACCAGAACAAAACTGAATCAAATCTACACTACTATGTTACTAATGCAATCTTGGTTTCTTTTCAGTAAAGTTCACTCGCACTGCGTCAGTTGCTGACATTTCGGGGAATGCAATTCAATAGAATGATTATCAACGAATTCAGTCAGGAATGAGGGCCCTTATGCTGCATTGTAGGCAACCCTTAACCCATGTATTCCAACTTTCTACCCATAAAAGTGCACTGGAACGGCAGTCAAACTTGTAAACTCGTACTAGATCGATGTACTCCCAGTTCCGAGCTCTGACGTCAAATAGCCCATGAAACAACAATGGCAGCCCCTACGAATCCAGTGTTTATGCAAGTGGTACACTAAAATAAACAGTATAACAGCTTCTCTTGCCTAATGTGCTGTTTGTCCTCCTCCATTTCCCTCAAATAAGCAAGGAAAGCACCTTTGGCAATAGAAATGATTGTAAATGAGCATGAGCATAAGCCCTGTATGGTCCACCACGTTGGTTTGCTTACATCTAGCTACCACAATTCCTTGCGCTCAAGCAGTTTGCCGTGACTTGCCTGGAATGCTACAAAGTTATGAGTCGTGGTTTGAAGTCGTGACTTACAGGCTCAGAAACCTACCTGAAACACAGCATTATCCCAAACATTGACAACCAATCAGAATCAATCCTGCTATCACGCGCTAGAGAATTTAAAGCGGCAGGCGTGCTTCAGCTTAGAATAAACAGACGATATTGTTCACTGATGTGGACGCAAATATAGTTATCGTTATCTTTATAGTTATCATGCTTGGTGTGAATGGGCCTTTAGTCTTTGAAATCAGCAAGGAGATGATCTTGATACTGAAGGAGAAAGCTTCTGAAAAAATGGCATTCAGCACCAGCTTATGTAAGTGAATGGCTTTACCTATTTTGGTGGGCTGAAAAGACAAATGTTCATGTATATGCATGAACATGATTCAGTGAACACTAAATTAAGCTTAAATGTTTCAGACAAATGGAGATTCCCCAAAGCACTGGTGGACTGACACAATGCGATTATTGCAATTAAAATGTAAAGGAAGTGTTAAGTTAACTAGTGTTAGTGTTAACTAGTGTTAAGTCAAGGATATATTTTTACCAATATCCTCCAGGGAAATACCGTTAGAAATGTAGTTTAAACTTCACATGCAGAGGTATACACTCAGACAGCTGAGACTTCACTCAAAGACCAGAGTGTTGAGAGAGAGATTGTAATATTAAGTAGTGATGGCAGTTACTTGTTTCTTGCTGGACTTAAAGGACGTGTTGTACGTGACCATCCTTTTGAGCATCTCTGGGGGCTGGAACACACATAATAATGACTGACTCTTAAAAACAGAACAATAACATGCTTGCAGTCATTACAAGCCATATAAGGATTGCCTCAGCTTGGTAAATTATCTATGAACTGACTGCACAGATGTTCAATTGCATAGTGCGGTAAAGATGGTGAGTGATAGAGTACTGGATCCTTTGAGAGAAAGCACACCTGGTTCTTTAGATAGAAGTGAACAAATAAGACAGATCATTAGGCTTTAGCAAAGATTACAGTATTTTATAATCACTAGGACACATTTTTAAATACTTTGGTTACTTTTTCAAAACTCTTAACACAGTTCTCCGTACTAACTATCACAGCAGTAAATTTCACATCTAATGTATACTAAAACTACAAAAACACTTCACACACATCAAGTTAATCTTCTAAAGCAAAAATTGACAATTCATGCAAATGTAGTAACTGAATGTATTTTGTTCCAAAGCAATGGAAATGGTCCACAGTTTACCTCACATCTCTAACCCTGAGCAACCCTCAGCAAAAACCTTTAACAATAATAAATAAAGGCTGAAGAGACACCTAAAGGCAACAAGGTCTTGTCCTTTCTTGCCCTTCTTGTTACCTCTCTAAAACAACCCCATAATTGCCAAGCACCCATTTATTTAATTAAGGAGGCACAAGGACAGGGCAGAGCGATTAGCTTCTTTTGTGATGTGACGGAGCAGGACTGACTATCTGGAGTAGAAAGGGTACAGCAGGTTTAGGTCTGTCAGGTTGATCAATCAAAAAAAATGTAATGCTGAAAGTCTCATTGTGTGTGCAGAATCTCCTTTTCACCTCTCGCCCCTTCTGTCCTTTTGTTTCCGCCGTCTTAATCAATGCAATCAGTCAAAGCAACATCTATTTGTTCCTCTTGAGTTTGAAAAACTCATTATAATCAGTCAACCAGCAATCCAACCAATGAGTATCTAATGCATGCATCATCACCATCACACAAACACACGCGGGTACTTGTCATCTTACCATGGTCTCAGAACGAAGTGTGGGTCTATGTAAGGTCTGACTTGGTAGCATGACAGGTTTGGACATGACAGGGTTGATCTGTCTCCGCTGGTTAGGAGGGCTTGGAGCAATTTGCTATGTAGAGGTTAGCAGTAAGGGACACAAACTTAAGGTCAGGGAATGATAGCTTCAGGAGTTATGCAACCAAACCACACAACAGAAGACTTTAGGAACCTTTCATATAGCACAAATACTGAATTGCAGCTTTCACGTTCAACAAAAGGTGATTTGTATCAAAAAAATAAAAAAAGGTACATATGTACACCTTATTTACCCATAAATGGTACATATTAGTACTTGAAGTGCACACATTGGTACTTTATGAAATGGTACCGCCTCAGTGATAGTGACGTTTTTTGAGAGTGTATAAGATGGACCAATTACCAATTGGACCAATGCTAGTTTACATTAGACTGACATTACATATGTTACACAAGCATGGCGAGTCTGATTTGTTACCCAGAGCAGCATGACCATTTACAAACTGAGGACTCACCAGTGGATTATTTGAGGTGGATATCCTGCTAGCATGAGATGTGTTTCTCATTACCTGTGCCACAAGGAAAAAGTATTCAAGAGTCTACTTTAAAATCATCAAACCGAATGAAAACATGCTTCCCAAAATGATTTTCCATTTTCTGACAAATAACTGGTTATTCTCATCTGCAAAACACCACACTCAAGGCATGCATGAATGTATGTACAACATAAGAGGTGGGTAAAAAATCGGGAAGATTGCAGTGTTCACTGCAGTGAAGACAGCAATATTCATGTGTCATAGAATCAATTTTGGAATCGAATTGAAATGCGATGTGCCTAAAGATTCCCACTTCTATATGACATACATAATCAATTCTTGTACTGCCAAACACATGAACTATGCTAACCGTCAAGTTGTGGTCAGCTTTCGGGCTGGGTGGGCGTGAGAGATCACTGGGAATGGTGGAGTGGAAGCCCCCTCTCTGTCGGTAACCATTGTCCCCGAACCTGCTTCCCTGTTCGGAAAAGCTTGGGGGGCGGGGATACTTAGACGACCCTATGTGGTACCTGTCCTCCATGTGCAGGGGTGGAGGAGGTGGTGGAGGAGGAGGCGGTGGTGGTGGAGGGGGAGGAGGTGGTGGCGGGGGAGGTGGCTGAGATGAGGACAGACCCCTGGAAGAGAATAGCGTGGTGGCAGGAGGTTGTCGGCTACGACCTAGTGTGGAAGGGGGTACCCTTGTGGCTGGTGGAGAAGGTGGGCGTTGAGGGGCTGGTCTGGGACTGGGTTGCATTGGGAGCTGTGTTCTTGGAGATGGAGGGCGATGGTTGGAAGTCTGGTAAAGGCGAGGTGAGGGTGGAGGGAGAGGTAAGGGAGGAGGAGGTTGGTTGGATGTAGGTGGGGTTGGGGCGAGTCTTTTCAAAGGTTGCCTAAGACTCTGGTCCACATCATCTAAGTTGATGTCATCAAGGTCAGTAGTAGCCAACGTCAAGCCTCCAGGGAACCTACGATTGGTGGGACCAGTTGATGGAGGGGAACGGGTTGGAGACATCTAAAGGTATATTTGAATTGCTTAGAACTTAATTAACAAAATATAGACTAGAAGACCAACACACAATAGGATTTTGTATTGGAACTGGATAGATTTTACCTCTGGAGAATCATTTTCAACTGAGGAGATCTGCTCTAATCTGGTTTGACAGAGCCTCTCCACCCAATGCTGCACTTTCTCAGACTCTTCCAGATCTTCCCTCTCAGTTTCTGACACCTGGTTGAATTAGTAAAGCCACACCCAAACATGGAAACTTTGATATACTAATGAGAACTTATGGACTGCCACTGGAAAGTGTACAACTGTTCACAAGGGTACATTCAACCAAAAAAGGTCAAGTTGCAAGAAGACTGAATCAATTACACACAATTAAACAAGGAGTACAATCTGCGTTAAAAAAATCCTACTGTAACCTCACTGGAAATATTTGTTACCTCTTGCAGAAGTCTGCTAATTTTCATTTGCTTCTCCCGCTCAAGTATCTCTTCCTTCTCCTTTGCAAGTTTCAGCTCAAACTCCATCTCTTTTTTGTTCTTTTTCTCAGCTGTGAGAGTGTCAGTCTTGGACATCTTCTTCTTCTTTTTGGTCTCTTTTCCT
The DNA here is from genome assembly GCA_032359235.1 of Enteromius mattozi. Taxonomy (NCBI): domain Eukaryota; kingdom Metazoa; phylum Chordata; class Actinopteri; order Cypriniformes; family Cyprinidae; genus Enteromius; species Enteromius mattozi. Next base: position 1,642,465 of record JAUMHE010000041.1, on the reverse strand, counting down.
TTCTAAATATCCAAAGTAATTTGAAAACACCTGGTGGACTTTGCACCAAGGTCAGTCCAACTTCAATGCAAACCATAACTTTGAGTATATCTCCAACATATTCCATAGTTCTAGCACACCAAACCAGCACAACATGCTTGCACACACAGTGTACCTTTTTGAGTGTAGGCAACTTTCCTTCGTAACGATAGAACCAACCGAATGCTAAGAGAGCAAGAATGATACATTAAGTCCCATGCAAAAACTTTACCATGATATGGTGTATTCTGTAGATTCATCCATCTAAAAGCTACCAAAAGATCCAACCAAACAAAATAACAAGGAAGATAGTCTACATGCAGTTGAAGTGTCTTGAAAAAGGATAAGTTTTCTTCATCTGTAAAGTCATCTAAATTCTTTACTTACTTCTCCCATCTCTTCTTCATCTGACTCTGCAACTGATGGAACCAGGAATCGATAAACAAGGCACAAGAAGAAGGCAAAAAAACAGATAGAAAGACAAAGATCACACAAAGAGATGATGCATTTTCAACATAAATGCACATCTGTACATGCAGAGGAAAAAGTAGTAACATTCATGCAAAGTGCAATATGGGTACCTTTTGGGAAAGGGTAACATGTTGCTTGATACTTAGAGAATAGTTCTACAGAGGTGTTCAAAGTTCATGCACTGGAGAGGCAGTGCATAGGCAGAGCTAGGTATTGTCAACTTACTGGAGGTTTTGGGTTTGGGTGAAGGTGCATTACGTGCAGGTGGTGGGGGTGAGGGGGAGGGGGAACGAGATTTGGGTTTCTCTTTGGAACCCCAATCTTCTTCCCACTCTTTGTGGTGCTTCTTTTCCGCAGCTTCAATTCTGAGACGCACAACACATACATTCAATAGACATCTATCCTGAGAAGCCAGCAAAATAATTTCTGAGGACATATATATATATATATATATATATATATATATATATATACAGTACTGTGCAAAAGTCTTAGGCCACTAGTATTTT
>JAUMHE010000041.1:1563945-1606589 GCA_032359235.1 Enteromius mattozi | reverse complement strand
AAATATCATTTGTTGTCATTTTTTAATGTGCCCCTCTGGTTAAACACTGGCCCCTTCTTGGCCCCCCTAGTAAAATTGGTCTAGAACCGCCACTGGTTGCGCCCTCTACATGTTCGCTTTCAGAGCTGTTTTATATCCATGAAAAACGTAATTTGTAAATTTATGTGAACAGATTGATGACCTATGACAATGTTTACTTTATGGTGTCTACATTGTAATATATTGAGCAGTCAGTAATGGTAAAGTATGTTCATTTCAAAATAAGAGTCCTTGTGTATTTCATCATTAAAAATCCAACATTACAAATAAAGTTTTTTTGTTTTGTAATTTTTTCCTGATTGATATTGGTGTTTTGGTTACACAATAAATTGTTTCTGAAATTTCATTCAACATACAGTCATGTAATATTATAGCAATGTTTTATAGTAATATAGTTTTTATAGTAAATATTTTTTTTAATTTAAAGTGGGTAATTGATTATGACCTTATGGCCATACCTTTAACTCCCTGGTGCAGGAAAGCCGACACACTGAAAATGTAATTCCTGCAGATATCCGTCATGGGGGTTTTCACCACTGCTTGGCTGTTCTCCAAACAGCGGTAGCGCTGGAAGGTTTCCCAGGCGCTGTTGGTCACCATGTCTCCACCCTCTGACCCAGAGCCAGAGAAAAGATCCAGGTTTTTGCAGTGTGGCATGAGGACGATCTGAGAGCAAGATCAGAAATCGGTCGTTCAGCATTTGAAGATTCTCGTGCAATTGTGACAAGGTAAAAGAGGGAGCCTACCGAGTCGATAAGCGTGTACGGCGACTGCACATCGCTGAGGGCCGAGTAGAGAGACAGACTCAAGCGCACGGTGTAGTTCAAGCCTTCTTCGAAACACACAGGCCTGGACAGCACCACATACCTGATGGGCAAAACCAACTGTATTCACTTTCTCAGATTCAACACTCAAAGACATCAGCTTAATGAAGCCTAGTGAACAGCTGTCTAAAGGTGCAGGTACACGTTTTTTGTAGTTCAGCTCAATTTTGTGGTCAAAATCAAGTCCTTTCAATAGAAATTGCCGCATGCTGTTTTTTGCATGAGGGCGAAATATTTCCATACGCAGATTTCGCAACAGGTTCAAGTTGGTCATGCAAATTTTCTTCACTGTGCAACAGAAGCTGCTTTGTTTGAAAGTGACTTCTTGATGTGCGTCACACATCACTACACTACTGACCATAAACAATGGGTCTTTTTCTTGGCTGCAAATATAGCTGATGTGATCACATCTGACTGAAAACCTAGAAAAAAAACTAGACAGCAACCTAACTGAAATGACCAATCAAAATAACATAGGCAGGAACTATTTGCCATACAAATAGACTCGCCTTGCAATTGACTTCAATGGGGTTTTACATAAGCATGTTGCTAAGCTAACAGTTTGATCCTCTAATAAGAATAAATAATTTTATATATATTTATAAAATTGAATATATATGGCTTTGGTTAGTCAAATCCTGAACCCTATAGACTGTAAAAATAGTGATAAAAAAAGTATATATACTATTGCATTTATACTATTACAAATATTATACTATTATACATTTTTAATTAAAGTAAAAAATTTTGTAATTCAATTATGTACTTTTGGTTTTTTTTAGTGCTGTCAAATTAAGTGCGATTAATCACATCCGAAACAAAACTTTTTGTTTACATAATATATGTGCATATACTGTGTATATTTATTATGTATATAAATACAAACACATGCATTTATATATATTCAAGAAAAATATGTTTATATTTTAAATATATGTATATACAATATAAATTATATAAATATAAATATATACACGTAAAGAATTTCAAAATGTATACTGTATGTGTTTGTATTTATATATACATAATAAATATACACAGTACACAAATATACTATATGAACAAAAACTGTAATTTTGGATGCGATTAATCATTTGACTCATTTATTTGTATTTGGGTTAAATTTATTTTTATTTCAGTTGTTTTTTTAGTGAAGTTTTAGTTTTCATATATTTCCAATTTTAGTGCTTCAACTTAGTTCAGTTATTTGCCAAAAATACATTATCATTTTTCAACTTAGTAAGTTGCCTCAGCATCATTTCAAAAGTTTGTTTAGCTTTTCATCTAATATTTAAGTTTTATTTTATTTCAGCTTCATTTCAATAGATTTTAATGGTTTTAGTTTATTTTAGCCTTTGCATAAAGACTACATCTACAGCATGATGACTTCAAACACTGCCTAGTAATTACTGGATGAAAGGTAAAGTGCATCAGGTGGTCCATATTTCCTCTCTCATACCTGGATCCGGGATGCAAAGACACCACCTGGTTGTCATCGTCGGGCATTGTGTTTGCACAGCGGCTGTCGGCGGTAATGACCCGAGGCCTGATGACAGTCATCAACACCTCCTCCCACTGCTCCGGCAGCTACACACCACCAAAGAGCAACAGAGGATGTAAGAATGTATCTGCTTAACCTTCAACTCAAGGCTGATGAAACTTGTCTACACAACTAAGCTGGTCTATAGAGGAAGTAGAGTAGAGGAAGTCACCTGAGGCTCATATCGGATGACAATGTCGTACTCCATAGAGTAGGGGATGTTGTCGATGCTGAACTCAAGATAAGCACCTTCAGGAACGTTCACAAAACCAATGCCGGTCCAAGTAGGAGATCTGTCCTGAGGCTGGGGTCTCGGGACAACTGTTACACCCTGCAGAGAGAAAATATATATATATATATATATATAGAGAGAGAGAGAGAGAGAGAGAGAGAGAGAGAGATGCATATATGTAGAGATATATAGAGATCCATCATTCAAATAAAAGACTTCGACAGATGGCAATAATGAGGACACGTACAGGTCCAAACTTGGCGTCCTCGGCTTCATAAGTGTAGTGGTCCAGAGCGATGAAGTAAAAACCAGACTCCACCTGGTCACAGCGTCTGCCAAACATGTGCTCACGACACTGACACTGACCCGTTTCAGGAGAGCAGCTGGGGACAAAAACAATGTCAGGAAGTTTAGATGCTTCTTCCTAATGATCTGGAGGACATATTTAATGCTGACAGAAACAGAAACTGACTCAAAACCTGTGAGTAATTGCACCCATCTGTTTGTTGGAGTGCAGTTAAAGCCTGTCTTTGTAAGTCATGCAAATACAGTTTTCTTATTGGATGATACAGCCAGTTCAGACTGAGACTAGGAAACATTATTTTCACTGTTATTTCAGGCTTCTTGCCAGCAGTTTCTCAACAAACTGATTCAACTTACTAAGAAGAGAGGGCATTTTTACAAATTCAGAAGAAAATTTACGTTTTTTAATTAATTTTGTTGTCGAAAATATAACTCTTATCACAAAAGTAATTAAAAAAAAAAATTGTTTTTTTTTTTTTTTTTTATTTGTCAACCTTTCTTATGTACATGAACCTGATAAAAAAAAATTTTGGAGACAGTGTGTAAATGTGATTGAAATTATCAATCATGATTAATCACATCCAAAATCAAAGTTTTTCTTTACATTATATATGTATGTGTACTGTGTATATATAAATACACACTCATACAGTATATATTTTGAAAATATTTACATGTAATATGTACATTTATATATTATATACATGCATGTGTTTGTATTTATATATACATAATAAATATACATGGTAAACATACAGATATTATGTAAACAAAAACTTTTATTTTGGATGCAATTAATCGTTTAATAGCGCTATTCATTTTATATGAGAAAGTCGTAAGAAATTTGTCAGTAAATATGTTAAAGCATTTGAAGTGTTATGACGTAGGAAGCTTTTACTAGGGAATATAAAAAGAAAAACTTAAATAAAAGCAGAAAAAATACAAATGTTGCCTTGGCACCTAGTTGAAATAAATGAGTTAAAAATGTAACATTTTTAAAACTAAAACTGAATTAATGCTATACAAAAATAATAGTTACAAAAAAATAAAAACTTATAAAAATTACTAAAACCTGATTATATTATAGTAAATTTGTAGTAATAATAATAGTGATTAAATGTGTTTGAATGAGAGATTCAGGAACTTCAGCCAGAACAGAGTAGTTTTACTCACTGGTTGTTGATTGCACCACCATGATCACAGTCACATGGTCTGCAGCCATCCATGTCGTTACTGAGACCCCAGTGCTGAGGCTATGAGAGAGAGACACAGAGAGGGACTAGTTACAAGACCATTTAAACAACAGAGTTTACAACAGACCACACAAGAAGCAAAATGCAAGCAGTAGTTCTTAAAGGCAAATGGTCACATTTTGGAAAAACTGAATGCAAGAAATCTGGAAATAAATAAATAAATAAATATAATTGCTGAAATGTAAAAGAATATATACAGTATATATATATATATATATACATACAATCATTTACAAAAGTGTCACATTATATTTTATAAAAGCACAATGCTATGTTTCTAAAATCATTCACAATGCTGCTGCACAAAGACCAATGAATGAACTCATAAAGTAAACAGCACGTACCAGACACTGGTCACAGTTCCTTCCGGTAACCAGACGTTTACAGTAGCAGTTTCCTGAGTCTGTATCGCATGGACTTCCACCTGGAACCGTTCCCAAAGCATTGCATGTGCACGCTGGGTAACAATAAAACATAAGCAACTTTTATTTAAGATCTTTCTAAAAACAATTTTCACATGAACTGATGAACGATTTGGGTCGGCTGTAGTGTGTAAGGCATGGACTTACGCTGGCATCCCAGAGGGTCATCGCTGAGTCCGTAGTGGCCCTGTTTGCACTGGTCACAGCGCTCCCCCTCAACATTAGGCTTACAGCGACACTGACCCGCGATCAGCCCGAGAGACACGTCTGTCAGAGGATCACACACTCCACCGTTGAGAGAGCCGACCGGATCACAGTTACAGGCTGGAAAAGACCAATCCAGACAGCGTACTTAAAGACAATGAGAGGAACTGCACAGCTGAGAAACTAACACACAGAGCCATGATCATTCAATGAAGCAGTAAAGTGTTTTGGTAACACTTTATTTTAGGGTCTCATGCATATTACTAGAATATTAGCCATTTATTAGCAATAATTAAACAGATATTAATACTGTATTCTACAACCCTAATCCTACAGTTAACCAGTATTACCCATTCTAAAGTGTACTGTTTTTCACAACTAATTTTGTAATTTAATGCTAAAAATGTGGTCAATATATTTTTAATTGTATATATGGGTCAAAGAGAGAAAAAGTGTAAACTTTTCTGTTTAAATAAATTTATTTACTACATTTATATATGTATATAATATATATAAATATACATTACACAAACACACACATATATATATATATATATATATATAAATAAAATATATTATATATAATAAAATATATTTTTATATTTTTATATTTTTTACTATTAAATGTTTGCACTGTTGCAAGCGTTTAATTTACCAGAGTTAATTTTAATATCTACAAAATAATTAGTTAATAAGCATATTTTTTGTTAATTCATGTTTGTTCATAAGTTATGCATGAAAATTAATTTATACAACTTAAAATGCAAAAAATATAGAACATAGAATATGTGCACATAAAAATGCACTTTAATAAATAAATGGTATTTTAATTGTGTTAATATTAATTAATTGTATTACATTGTAAGCTATTATCATAGTTTGATGTATAGCTCAGATACCACATTTCTGCTTTGTGTTCAAAAAGTTCAAAATGAAAACCTCAGTCACCACAACAAAAGAGGAATGTGAAACCCTAGACGCGTGTGGTTTGAGGAAAGGCGGCGCTTCGCCTTGTGGTAACGCTCTTCTTCAAAGCCCAGGTGTTTCTGCTCCTAAATCTGCACGAGCAGAGATGAACAAAGAAACAGCTGGACCAGACTCACATCACAAACTAGACCAGACAGGTAGAAGAGCAGCGGTTGTCTGGAGGGGGAGAGAAGCCCAGAGGAAATGACAGGAGAGGAAATGAGAGGGGACACGTACACTCGCAGATGCTGGGGTCACGGATGTCTTTCTCCGGATGCTGGTAGAAGAAGGGTTTGCACTGCTCACACTTGTGACCCATGGTGTTGTGTCTGCAGTCGTCACACACGCCGCCGCTCACGTTACCCGAGGCTCGATACACGGCCATGTCGAAATGACAGGAATCAGAGTGATGATTGCAGTTACACTCTGTGAAAGAACAAAGAAATTGAAAACTATGTGGTTTGAAAACTATAACACGTAACAATTGCATGACAAAGAATTATGATATTTGAGAACTTCAATGCAGTAACAATACCATAATAAAGAATTATGATGTTTAAAATCTAACAGCATGGCAAAAATGTTTAAAGTTTAAAAACTATAACGCAGTAACAATTTCACGACAAAGCATTACAATGTTTAAAAACTACAATGTCAAAACAATTGCATAACAAAGATTAATAATGTTTAAAAACTATAACGCTGTAATATCTGTACAACAAAGAATTTTTGGCTACATTCTTTTAAGAAGTTACAACAGCTACAAAAATTGTGCTGTTACAAAAAGTTTAACGTATCTGAGTTAGTAACATACCCAAGTTAAAATACTGATACCAAAACTTCATTAGAAACTACAGGGCAGTAACAATTGTATTCAAAAATAGAATGTAAGCGTTGTTTATAAACTCTCATGCAATAACACTGATACAACGTTATAATACCAATGATTAAATACTTCATAGCAGTGACAAAAGTACATAAAAAATAATGTAATGAATAATGAAAGTAAATCTTTCGAAAATCCACTGGTTTCATATAGTCCATTATGTATAATTACAATAAAACTATATTTAATGACTCAAAGTCATGTGATGTAACTATCAAGTAATATGTTTTGTATGTTGTAATTACATTTCGACATAAATATCACTATATTTTTGGGTTGTATAACAAGACATTTTATGACCAGAATTAACGCTGTCACAAAAAGATATTTTAAAATAAATTAATAGACAAAAAATGAGCACGATTTAATTGACCAATAACTGAAGATGGCAGAAGAACCTACTTTTACAGGCGTTGGTGTTGCGTCCCTCCGCGGGTCTCCAGGGCAGGTCGTGGTAAAAGTCCTGGCAGCGCTCACAGTTCAGCCCCATGGTGTTATGATTACACATACAATGGCCATGGACCTACAACGAAACAGACATAACAGTGATAACCAAGAACAAAATAAATGTACTTAAATTGAAGCTACATGTAGAACAGGATATTGAAAGGTGCCACAATTTATAAACAGAAGTCATCAGAATGAATTTGAGCTAATTTTCATACTCAGACCCTAAAAGTGAAAGGTTTTTCATACAACAGAAACTCCAAATAGATGGAGTTGCTACAAATCCGGCCCTAAACCAGATGGCAACAGGAAATGTTTATACTGGATGCATCTGGTCTACATTAAACAAGTTCCAGTGCTGGCACAGACATAGATCTAGATGTAGTCTATATGTGAGCCTTTACAGAACTGCTCTGTGCCTGGAGATGATCCAGAGTCACTTCAATGCCTTTGAATAAAATTCCTGCTCATAAAAAGGTATTGAGATTGAGATATGGATGTAATATCTGTGCTTTACATTTGTAAGACCTGCAACTGACTGAGACACATCGGATTGTAAACAGAGAAGACTGCAGACTAAACAGAAACCTCACCATTGATATAAAACCACAGAAACACATACTACTTCACGCATAAATGAAACCAAACCAAAAAAAGGTTTGTAAACAACAGACTCTGCGTGCATTTTCTCTTCCACGTGATTATTTGCACTGTAAACTATTCAATAATGAAACCACGAGGCGGTCCGCATACTTTCATACTAATGTGAAACAGATCCAAACTGAATTAGCATGGGACTTCAAACGATTTCTTTCATGACAAATGTGTGTGAGATGTTTGCTTCAAAGCAGAGGCTTAAAAAGCCACAAAAATGGTCTGCCGCATTTAAAATGTGGCACAAATCAAAAACGACTTCCTATTCAATTTACTTTATTTATCTACTATTCGTTCTGTATTACAACAAAGCATTCAAATTTTACAATTTCAGCTCATACGTGATTGCGGCGGTGATTAGAGGGGAAAATTTGGAAAAAGTATCAAATATCATTAAAAAAATATAACAATAAATACTACACTGTACGCGATCAAGAGACCATTGAAAACCATTTGGAATTCGTGTCAGCACGTCATAAATAGAAAGCGGCAGCAGTTTCCTGTCGGAGATTTGTTATAAATGCACTGCATAAAACTCACCATGCCATCCACGACCTCTCTGGCTCCATCGACGGGGGCGCATTCAGATGCGTGACCATAACAAAAACAGTTTCCTCTCACCACCATGTCGTAAATGGCATAGTAGTACTTCTCCTTGATCTCTATACGTGAATCCAGAAGATTGTCCCCGAGAGTGTGCAGCTTAGTGAACTTCACCCTCAGATTAGTGATCTTTAACATGTCTATAAATGACAGGGAGCAAGAAGTCAGAAATACAGAAATTTGGTTCACATCATTAGTCCACGAGCATGTATGTTTTCATCTGTGTCCTTACTTTGAATTCTGGGGCTGTAGGGATCATCAATCCTGAAAACTGGATCCAAAACCCTAAAGATGGCCTTCAGAAGCCATAGGAAATAGAGTAAGTGGAAAATCCAGTATATAAGCAAGTTTTCACCAGAAATGCAGTGCATTTCCAGAGCTCACCTCGCCCTCGGTTGAGGGTTCGATGTCGGAGTAGCGGGAATCGCAGATAACATCGTCCACTTTGGTCATGGGTCCTTGAGAGACGAAGGGGAAGGAGGACTCGCAGTCATAGGCGAAGTAACGGTACACCTGCCAAGTCTTCCCGAAGTCTGAAGACCGTTCGATCAACATAGCAGCAGGTCTGAACGTCTAGATTGGGAGCATAAGAGAGAACGGTCGACTTGAGATCAATATTTCCAATTTGGATGATAATCCTGCATCATCATTCAGGATTGATCCATACATAATATCTATACTGAATTTTTGGTTACACTTTATTTTAAGGTGACATTACCTTAAATTACACCAATTTGGGTTAGTTGCATGAAATTTTGCCTAATTTACTGTTATTACTAATGTATTTGCATGTAATGCACGTAACTATGTCACCTTTATATAAAGTGTTACCCATTTTTATTACTTGTAAAATGAAAATTAAAGTAATATAAAGTGCACCTTAAAAATACAAATAAATCATGATGTAATGTGACATTTAGGGTAATAAATAATAATAATAATAAGTGTTTAAGAATGCATCAATATGGAATTTCTGGCCTAAAAAATGATCTTATAATTATTTTCATGTCATAGCCAATGACAGATAAATGGATGACGTTAAAATACTATTTTGAGTAATTAAAAATAAAACACTAAAAAGTAAATAAAATCAAGTAAAATGGATTTCAGGCATCTCAAAATTATTTAAAATATTTTATTAATTCTGAATTTCTTTTAGGAAAATGGGATTAAAGTTTATAATTTATGCAGACAAACATACCAGCCAAAACGGTAGCATTATTATCTTATGTTGTGTTATTTTAGTATCTAAAGTCATAGTTTTTGTTAAAAAGATTATTATTATTTTTTTTTTATTAACACTAGTCAAAGTTTTAGACAAAGTTAATTGTGTTGTGCTCTTGTCATTTTAGCAGTTTTTTAATTTGTTTATATTATGTTGGAGAGTTATTTTATTACATAAAAATAACTACTTATTTTAGTATCTAAATCTAAAATAACTACTACTCAAACAGTTAAATCAAACAACAAATAAACAGCAGATTGTGAGGAATTATGAAACTAGTGACAGTTTCATAATAAAATAATTTATATATATTTGTTTTTAATATATACAGTATACATATATAATTTTTTTAATTAGTTTTTTTAAGGTATAATGTTAAATGGCTAGACACTGTATTGTTAGAAACTAGTACTAATACTGGTATCAATATTGACACTACTGTCTTGAACCGTATTTGGTATTGGATCAAAAATAATGTTTTTTTAAAAAAAAAAGTATTATATTATAACAAACAGCGATAACATTTTTGTTCTGGTAAAATTTCCCCTCAATCTTTGCAATCAACATTACATGAGCTCTGTTGTTCTCTTGATGCCAGTCGTTTCATATGCGCTCTCTGATTTCTTTGAACTGTATTGCTGAAGTGAGATCAAGCTGAAATGTAATCTTGAGCTGAAGCATTCCAGTCGTCTCAGTCGGCTGCACAGCTGGGTTTATCCCAGACCTCCCACGGCTCCCACACACTGAGCAACACTTCCAGCAAAATCCACATCGACCCCCTTCCCTTCCCACATTCTCTCCTAACGACCGCAAATCTCACCTCAGCCCTGGGCTGTGGCGACACCTTCCCCCCAAAACACACATCAATGTCCCCTCAGCACTTACTTTAAAGGTCATGATGAGGTGGGTGAAGTGGAACTCTGCCTCCAGGTTCAGCTGGATTGTGACGTTCTCCAGGCCTGAGAAAGAGAGAGATAAAGACAGTTGTATTTCTCCACATTTCTTAATGCAGTTCAATTTGTTAACTCCCCAAATTTTCTTTAGGCTCTTTACTGGCCTCTGTGCATTCATGAAGAACTTTGAACATCAACAGAACATTTCTGTTCCACTAGAAGACAAAATTAAAATGTTCTTCACACACAAATAAAGGTTCTTTTAAGAACTGTTGACTGAAAACGTTCTATGGGGAACGTGATTTGCAATCTTTATTTTTATCTCATGGTCTTTAAAGCCTTTATATATGATGACTTAATATAAAAGCTTAAAATAGGACCCCATTCACATTCATTCTATGTATAAACTGACAAAATATATTTAAAAATACACACACACACACACACATATATATATATATATATATATATAATATATTCCATTGTTTTAAAAAAGAGTGTGATAATAATGACTATTCTTACATTTAAAGGATTTTATTCTCTATCATTAAGCCTACCTTGAATATATAATAATATATTAATTCACTATCTATCTCTGAATCACTATTTTCAAGAAAAACTAAGTGTTCTACTAAATATTAGTTGATATGAAATGAAAGTCTCTATTTGTTCTCTGTTTTAATCTAATTGCTGGCTAGAAGAAACAATTCAGATTAAACAGATCTTTCGTACAATGTTTTGGTAATGCTTTACAGTAAAGTTTCATTTGTTAAAATTAGTTGCACATGTTAACATGAACTAACAATGAAAATACTGCTTAAAGGAATAGTTCACCCAAAAATGAAAATTCAGTCATCATTTACTCATCCTCAAGTAGTTCCAAACCTGTATGAATTTCTTTGTTCTGCCGAAAGGAAGATATTTTGAAAAAAGTTTGTAACCAGGCTGTTTTGGGTCACCATTGACTTCCATAGTATTTTTTTTTCCTACTGTGGAAGTCAATGGTGACCCAAAACAGCCTGTTACAAACTTTCTTCAAAATATCTTCCTTTCGGCAGAACAAGGAAATTCATACAGGTTTGGAAGAAGCAATGCACAATTGCCCTAACAGTACTGCAGTACACCAAACATCTGCTTTTTTAGTGGGAAAGTGCTTTGGGGGTCCATAAACAATAACAATAAGAATAAACAGAGTCAAATCTCCTTGTATTCTCAGGCTTTTGGCCCAGTTGGCTGCTGTATCTCTCGTGGGTAAGCAGCTCTCTGTCCTCTTACCCCATACTCTCTCCTAAACCATACATTCACAGGCTTCTCTGGTTGCATTCATAGCCCCTCGTTTCCTGTCCCGCTGCATTTCACACTCCTCCAATAACCAGTAAATCTCTGGATTTCTATTTTCTCTGTCTGTTTGTGTCATCGAGGAACATATGGCTTGTACAACTGTACATTCTGATAGCTTGTAACAGCTGGACCTCATCCATGTTGGCTGAAGATGTTTCGCAACTCAACTGAGTGGGTGGGATAATAGGAGTTTTGCAAGGTAAAGTTTGTCTTAAAATCCTCTTTAGAAGCTTACACGATGTGAGGAACAGAATGGAATGAAAGTCATTAACCAGTGACGGTTGCTCTCAAATCTACATTTGCATTTTGAGCTAATTAACAAGGTTGTGAAACATTTCAACCAATGACATTTGATTAAGAGTCACACAGCATTAAGAGTACAAATAAGAGTGTCTATGATAAAAATAAGGAAAATGCTAGTTCTTGTAAATGTACTTTATGTAGGTGTCATATGATTTTGAACACTTTTATATAATGTTAATTTATATAACGTCAAATAAAAACACCTTGAATACATACAACTGAGTACATTAATCAGTGTCTGTGTGTGTCTTATTTGCAGTTTGTGTCTTATTTATCATTTTTATGTTTTAAAATTTATTTAAAAAGGTAAAAAGTGTTTTTTTTTTACAATTATAATGAATTATAACTATCTTCAGGTTTTCAGAGTCGCACCACATGACATTTTAAAACCTGAAACCATAAAAAAAATACTTATTTGATATTTTAAGAAACATAGATTTTTGCTGAGGTCCTGATATTTAATGTTTTGTGTTTTTTTCTGCATATTGGTTGCGCCGCATGACTTTGATTTGGCTAACTTTTTTTTTCAAATATTAATATGCAGTAAAGCATTGTTCGAAGCGAGTAAAAGAATAGCAATTAAATGCATTGTTTTAAATAAATATTTATATATATATATATATATATATATTTATATTTGTATAATTTATCATCAGATGAGCGTACATTTGACAAAACAATTGTTTTTTTTTTATATTGCATTGAAACAGCATAAATACAATTACACAATCTTCAACTGGCAGGTAGAAAACTTTTCCCAAGGGAAAAAGAGATGTCATTCCACACTTTGAAGACTGGTCATCACCTTAACTGGTCAGCAATTACTCAAATGCTTTGAAGTAGTTAGTCTGATTATAGGGCAACTAACGGACACCCTAATGAGAGAGAGTCCCCTCTAATAAGACCTTGTTTCACAGCCTTCCTACATTCCTGTGAGAACTATACGCTCTATCACATCCGAGACTGAGCAGACACCTAAAATAGACCTGAATAGTATTGAAAGGAAAGGAAGATGAGCAATTGTTTGGTTTGGAGTCACAACACAACTCACCGTTTTCTGACTGCCACCAAGTCTTGAGGCGGTTCGGGGCGAACGTAGTCACGACATTTTCGATTCTGTGGCTGGTTACTTGGTGCGTGCTTTCATCGTAGGTTCCCCTGGAATCGCACACAAAGCACTTCTTCTCTTCCTGTGATGGAGGGGGTGGGAAAACCAGATAACGTCAATGGCATTCTTGTAAAGCAAGAACTTTTCCAAATGAATGGGCCTCTGAGACACTGAAGCAAGTCAACCCACTTGGTCTGACTTACATGACACAGCATTTTCAAACTGGCCCACAGAGAGCATTGGTTTCATGTGTACGCCAGATGTTTTAGAGCTGCTTTGTGACATTTTCTTTTAATTAAAAAACTATTAAAGCAATTTGACTCTCTTGAGGGCAATTAGCTTGAAAATTGGGACGTTGGTGTTTTAATGTGACTAGTGCGTTAAAATTAGTTCCTGTTTGACCTCACCTCCAACTCAATATGTTGCACTGCAAAGGTTTTTCTTTGATGACACCATCTTGTTTTAAACGGTTAAACGTGAAAAGAGATGAAGGTAAACTGATCTAAAGAACTGATCCAATATGTAAAGGAAATTCTCGGTCACAAGACAAAACTTGGAGGTAATTATCTCTCTGTTATGGTGTGGCATGAGTGATTATCACTCAGCCATAAGCATCAACAAACCCATATAAACCTGCAGCCTGCATTTTTGAAGATTCAGAAGACCCACATAAGATGTTCAATGGCCCTATGTAAAACATTTTAAAGGGTTTTGTCTAGAAAGGAAGTAGTCTAGACATTCAAGGGCCGAAGGAAACAAATCTCTAAAGACAAACACGTTCCAAAAACACCCACATGAAATAAGGGGACAGCAATAAATTTCTTTCTGAAGATGTTACAGATAAAATCCCCGAAGGGTGTGGAGTGGAAAATAAAACGCATAAATTCTCATTTGTGGCATTAAAAAAACAATTATCAGGCTGAGAATACAGCCCAAAGGGATGCAGTTTTCATTTCGGATGAACATTTATCAATTGATGTCATGACCATAAAATTAATGCTTGTCTTTGCAACTTTTTGCAACTTGAAAAATAAATGAATTTCTACTAATTCAGAATGATGATAGGACATTGTAATTTTAATTCAAACTTAATTGCATACTGTAGGTTACCTGCAAATGACTGACGATACAAAAGGACTCGGGCTTATTTATTCCGCATGTGGAGGTAGCTGAGAGTTGGTGTGCTCTTCCAATGAGAAGATCTCCTGTGGCAGGATAACAGCTCCCCTCTGTGCAAACATCTCCCAGCTCGGGCACATCTGCGAGAGCCCATGCCCCTAAAACTTTTAAAAGAAAAACTTTTAGATGCATCTGTAGAAGTGAAACGTAATGCCACATAGACTTTGCTTGCTTGTATTTTCAAGGTCATTTAAGTTTGAGTTAAAAGAGGCTGCTAAATTGACATACGTGTATGTATAAACACACTTATAAATAATGGAGCACGAAGAAGTACCTTAAATGTAAAAAAGTTAATTTATGTGCAATAAGACAACAAATATAATTTGTAAAATACATATAATTTATAAAGTTACATACATCTTTTGAAAGTTTAAGTGATCTAAAATGCAAAAATATAACTGCTTTGCCTTTGAGATGCTTTATATGGGTCACACCTCTATATAAAGAGACTTTGCCTCAGCAAAACCAAAATGAAACTTACTCAAAAGGGCTGCGAGCTGTAACAGCATGATTCTAGATTCTTTCTTCAGCCGGGGTGCAGTAATCCTGATTTTGCTTGGAAACTGCCTCTCTGAGAATGATCCCTGCAGACTGTGCTGCTGCTTTACTGCAGCTGGAGCTGTGCGAAACTTTTTCTCCTCAGCCGCTAATCTCCTGCGCATGCGCAAAACGCTTGGACTAGTCTCGCGCTCCCTCCCCCATCCTCCTCCTCGAAGGTGGCCTTGAGGTAAGCAACGGTCAGTGAAAAACGGATAAAAGTCATTAAAAGTGTACTGAAGTATAGGTTTAGGAGTATAGGTATAAGTATAGCTATAAGCTATAAGTATAGGATAGCAAATCATTGCGTATTTGATGGAAACGGACCATTTGAGGGGATTTGAAACGGTGACTCAGACTCAGAAAATATATTTTAATTAAATAAAATGTTAACATAGACCGATGTATTCATTCACCCACCCCAAAGTCCCATTAATGGTGTACAATAGCGGTACATTTAGGTACTACGTCGTATTTGTCGTTAATATTAAGAGAAAAACATCTTGAGCTAGCAACAAAAAGCTTTTATTAAAAGATAAAATTACCATTTTACATAGTAATAGTTTCCCACGCACAAATACAAAGTCCTAACACTTTTATTAACGGCTATTCTCACTTCCAATAATGATACACTAAAAGGAACTGACCTGTGATCAGTGAAATGGCCTGAAATAAGGGAGGAATCCTCAGTAATTACACAGTTTAAAGGTCAGTCAAAGAGCAGGAGGTTGTTGTGGAACTGATGTGGATTTGGTGGTTGTCTTTGAGATAAATTAGTGTAATAATGACCAAGAAGAGAAACAATTACTTCAGTCAGTTTAGACATTAGGAATTAAACCAGGGAATGATCAGTGGCTATGTTACGGCAATAAAGTGGTCAGATATTTAGATATTAAGTCCTACAACGCATACATTGTAAAAAGTGAAACCTAACTTAATTCCATTCTACATCCTGTCACCTTTAACCAGCTCGTGTAAAGTTTTTTTTTGTTTTCTCTTTGTAAACTTCAGGAAGAGATTAGGCGAGGTGACACAACTATCTGCAGATCCTTCTGAAACCTGAAAGACATAGTTTAATCATTCAGCAGACTGTCTGACCTCACAAAAAATAAAGTTCAGTCAAGTAACTTGAAGTTGTAACACCTAAATTAACTATTTAATCAAAAATACTACTTAATATGGCTGAATCAATCAACTACATCAGGTAGAAATGTTTTAAAACAATCTGTTTCATGACTTTTTCCCTTTATCTTCACCCAATGAAGATTAAATTAACTCTGACCAAACAAAATGTGTCTGAACAACAATAAAGTAGTTGAAGGGTGTGGGGGGGGGGGTCCACTCAGACTACTGAAATAACATCAGCGGGGCTTTACCTTTGGTTTTGCAATTGAATAGTAAACGGAGAGGCTGTTAACACCACAGGACAAAAGCACAGACCCTCCACCTCCTGCGAGAGACAAACGAACGCATTCCTCAAGCAGCGGGCGTCTAAACTTGACTGTCTTATCTTAATGCACACGGAGCAGCTGTTCAGCTCAGTTCTGGAAATAATGATGAAGTAGGTTTTTAATCAAGAGGTTATAATTACTTATGCATTAACCAAAAACAATAAATTAATTTTGGAGGAGACTTAGAGGAATATGCCTATACAGCTCAGACATACAGAACTGAATTAAAAGTTGTATCTCTGATTTTGGTTAGATTGATACAAATGAAACGTTTTTATAATTTTGAATAATTTATTTGAAAACCTGGCTCAGAATCATTGTGAATCAGTGAGAACAACTCAATAGAAAGATGATTTGTTGTCATTGTTTTGCTGCACATATTTTTTTATCTCATCATATTCAATTCATCAGGCCAATAACTTGAGTAAAATATGACTGGTTTTGCTGCGGCAGTTCAAATTCATGCACTGCAGAAAAAAAGTTACATTTCAAATTTTACTCTTCTGACCTCTTGTGGACAGTCAGGGTTATTCATGACCTATATGAGTTTCTCAAACATAAGATTGGCCCATCATTTGCTAAAATATACTATAAATAAAATAGAACAGAACTAGAATATGTCATTAAGTATTTCTGGGGCTTGATGAGAACCAGTTCGTAGCTCTTGATTGTAAACAAAAAATCAGCAAGCCCACAAAGGCCCGGGATAAAATGACTGCACTTATCCTGTAAACCTAGTCCGAGGCAGTTTCGCCCTATCTTGCCTTCGGCATTTTCCCATGGCAAACACTGAAAATGCTTCCTCTAATTTTGAGCAAGGGAAGCCCTTACAGGCTTAAGTGGAGCACAGATTGTACTTTTCCACTTTGTCAACAATAATGTTCCTCAAGTCATCTGCTTCCTTCTGGAGTGCTTCCAAATCTTTTATCCTTTCTTCCTTTCTTTCCGCTGCATCCAGAATCCTTTTCTCCAATTCTGAAACGACAATGATAAAGGGGAAACATTTTATCGCTAACAAGAAATGAACACCTCTGTAATACTGTCAATTCCAGATGTATACTGCTTCTTATGATACTGTACCTTCAATTTCCTTCATTTTATCATCCACATTTTTAGCCAGTGTTTCTGCCTCTATAGTGATGTTTTTCAGAAGCTCGTTAGCCTCTTCATTAACATTCTGGTTTGTGCTATTCAGTTTTAACTTCTCAAACTGCTCTTTCAGTTCCGCAAGATCCTACGAATGCAGAAAAGCAAAGCACTTTGAATAAGTTAAAGTATATGTAAGATTTTTGTAATAAAATATCCAAAAACCACTTGTACAGTGTTATATATTTCATGCAGTTGTGTACTTACGTAATCTCAAAAGTTCTGCAGGATTTGTAAATTTAAAGAAATTCCAGATTTAAATAATGAACCGTCCCTATTCCTTGTCACCTATCAATGACGCAATATCCACGCTATCCTCAGGTTTCCGCCTATGAATACTACGTCAACACGCGTGGACAAATGCGTAAGTGGTAGTTATTTACTGTGCATTTCGATATCATGGATCATGATTACACTCTCCACAATCCCAAAAATGTAGATGTATACAAACCGAGGCAAGAAGATATATAACAAATAAACGAGAACAAATATCGTCGTGGCGTTTACGAAATGGAGGGAGCTTCACGAAAACCTTGGACTGTACAGAGTCTTCGTTCCTGCGTGTTTTTTAAGAAACGGGGAAGCAAATGTTTATTATTCATTGTGTAAATAATAGTCATGTGCAGGTGGTTAGGTGATTAAACAGATATAAATGAGCTTTTCATCCGTGAACATGATTTGTGAAAAGGACATATCCCAATGTTCAACACTCTGTCACTGTCTCTTCGAACGCCGCCTCTTATTGTTTTGAAAATGTGACCTCCAGTCGTAAACTTATATTGTGCCTTTAAATGTGCCAAAGGCAGCTGCACTGTCTTCTACAGTAGGTTACTTTTAAACAGTAACCATGTTTGTACATCCAAAATACTGCTTATTTAAATAAATATATGTATTTGTGCTCGTGAGACTTACCTTTTCGGTGTCTTTGGCACTGTCAAGCGCTGCATTGGCAGCATCTTTGGCCTCCTTCCCCTGAGCTCGGTTCATTTCAGTCTTATCCTTCAAGGCCTTGATTTCATCCAGTAACTTTGTTGATTCCAAATTATTCTCAATATTTTTTAGTTTAGGTTCAGTCTGTTTAAAAGTGATGGGAAAATATATAGTTATTAAGCAGTTTATCAGGGCAAAAAAGTAGAACTTATCTCTCAAAATAAGTGAAAATGCATTGAGAGCAAAGCAACAAAGTAAAGAAACTTGCAGCAAACACCTCTGGAATGACATGAAGGTAAGTAAAACTTCCTTTCAACGTGCATGTATTGTTTAGCAGAAAAAAAAACATTACCTCATTAACTTTCTGATTGATAATGTCGTTGTTTTCTTCAGCATCCTCCAGATCTTTTAATATCTTGTCATTGAGCTTTGCTGTATCATTGATTGCTTTCTCTATCTCCCTCACATTGATAGCCTTGGTTCTGTCCCTGGTTATGCAACAACCAAACAGGATTAGTGACACTGGTGTCGACAGGTTTAGCTTTATAAAACATAACGAAATTGTAAAAACTTCAGCTTTGACATATTGACTTCATTACTGCAGCCTCACAAGATTTCTTGAGCCCTCTCCTTCATGTCTTCAGCATTTCTGGCTTGTTTTTCCAAATGCTCTAGATCATCATCGAAGTCTGTGATGTTTGCCAGGATCCTCTTGATGTCCTGTATCATGTCCTTGATCTCATCAGGAGATTTGGGCAGCTGAATGGACAACACAGCATTGGCCAGTTTCTCAATGTCCTCTGGCTTCACCAACTCGTCTGTTAAGGTACATAACATTTTACCATAAATCTACTCAGATTCATTACACTAAGTCTATATGGTTTTCTCTTCAACACAAAAGGAGACATTTAGCAAAATGAAGACAGGCTGAAAAAATGGAAAACTGTTTGACAGTAGTAACTTGCTTATGAAAAAGCAGAAATACAGCAAGCGGTAGTCAATTAAGGAAGTCAAACATGTTTTCAAACAGTTGGTTAGATTTTTGTATTTGCTATGTTTTTCATCAACAACACCAAATACAAGAGAACAGAAACAAGGTTCTGGATTTTTCCTCTGTTATTCACTGTGAGCGCCACCGAGCTGTAGATGTATGTTACAGCAGGGGCATTGGGCATGTGACCAAAACAGCAAATCTTATCAGCTTGGCCAGCTTTTTTCACAGTGTGATGTTTTTCAGAGGAAAAGATGTTTTGTGAAACACAAGGTAAGTATAAGTGTGAAGAAGATTTGAGAGCTATAGCTGACGGCAGGATTACAACAAATAACTTAAATTTCAATCTGTTTCTCAATTCACATGCTCCAGAACTGCTTTTATGGTACATTTGTCATTGAACCTAGTCACTGTCTACTTCTGTTGTATGAAAAAGAGGCTTTGACCTTTGATTTTGTGCTTCCCAAAATGAAAACACTACTACTGATGTGTCTGAGAGTGGCCTGAGGTGAGTAGACGAAATAACTATGTTTCTTTTCCTGCCTGGATATGATCAAAGACCAGGCAAGCTTTACCAGAAGCTAGCAACCGACTCATTACATGCAGTACCTCTCAAGTAGTTCTTGAGCTTCTCAACGAGGTTCTTGGTGTCAATCTTTTCCTTCTCATATTTGTTCTTAGTCTGATTAATTTTATTCATTAGGTCCTCTGCTTGATCTTTGATGTAATTAGTCATTTTTGAGGTGCCCATGAGCTGGAAATAGAAAACAGAATTAACGACGATTAACTTTTACATGTAAAAGATAAAATTATATAAAAGTTTTGTGGATTTTTTTCTCAAACGAGAATATTTTTTTTTGCACAAAGAAAACATAACAACAAAAAAACATAATTTACTCAACCATTCTTCTCATCTGAGTTACATCTTCTGCCATTTTTGAGAGTATATTTTTTTTTGCACAAAGAAAACATAACAAAAAAACATAATTTACTCAACCATTCTTCTCATCTGAGTTACATCTTCTGCCATTTTTGAGAGTATCACAATGCAACGCATATGCAAGCTTTAACGTATTTAATGTAATCAGCATTGTTTACATCCGGGGGAAAATATGTGCATAAACATAATCTACGGTTGTTTACATGTAGGGTAAGCGTATGCCTGCGTTATGGTACTTTCTAAAATGGCGGAAGATGTAAGTCACAGAAGAAGAATGGTAGAGTAAATTATGTTGCGCAAATAAAAGTACTCTTGTAGCATCGCAAAACTGAAGTTGATCCACTGATGTCCCGTGGACTGTTTTACCAATTATTTTGGATCTGGGATAATTTCAGTTGTGTTGCTGTCTATGGAGGATCAGATAACTCTCTGATTTCATCAAAAACATCTTAATTTGTGTTCTGAAGATGAACGAAGATCTTACGGGTTTGGAACCACATGAGGCTGAGTAATTAATGACAGAATTTTCATTTTAGAGTGAACTAACCCATTAAGTTTCTATGAAGACCCTGATACTTTGAACCACAAGGCAATATCCACTAAAAAGTATCTTCATTAGAATGATAAAGTATTAAGGTACTGGTATGTTTTTGACATGCCTTAGCATCAGCTTCTTTGAGTTTACTGCGCAGATCAGTGATGTTCTTCTCTGTCATCTCTGCAAGTTTGGAGGCGTTGAGGCTGATGGGTAAACTTCCCGAACAGCCCGGACCCCCGCATGTCCCACATGAAGCGCCACCACATTTTGCCTTCTCACATTCTGCATCGCCTGGAGCCCCACAGACCTACGGCAGAAAATTTGTCACTGCATTACACGTATATTTCTAATTCAAATTGCAGAATGAAGTTTTACTCTTCCTTCACCTCCTCGTTGAGATTGGCAACACTCAGAGCTTTCACTTTCCTCTCCAGCTTATCCATTTCTCCTATGCGACACTTTGCAAGTTCCAATGTAACATTCTCTCTCGTCTTCCTGGAGGCGTCTCGGACCTTTTTAGCTGCTTCCACTTTCTTCTCACTGTCAGTGAATTCTTCATAGTGCTTTTTGATCTTATTTAAAATATCTATAGAAATAACACAAACAGTAGTTGGATAATAGCTAACAATGCCTTTGAATGCCAAAATGAAGTGCTATAATGTTCACAGATTATGGCAAACCCAATTTCATTTTGGTAATCTTACTCTTTTCATTTACAAACCATTAATAGCTTTTACATCTGTGACTGGAACGTCTTTTGTCTTCTCCCAGAGATTGTTCAAGAGTCTGTTGAACTCAAGCCGGATATTGTCAATGTCAGTGTTGAGCAGTACAGTTGGATCAATAATGATTATGTTTGGGTCAATGGCCTCTGTTTCGTTCCTGAGGAGGGAGTAGAAAGACATGTAAGATAAAAGTGGTCATCATAAGACTACTGTAATCATTTCCAGTTGCGTCATCAAGATGATAGTCATTTTAAGTATATATTTGAAAAGAATAATGGATTTGGAATAAAAATGAGCATTGTGTCATTGACCCATAAATATAGTAGTATGTCAATTAAATTGTGTGAAATTATATTACCTAATGCGTGCCAAGAGCTCCTCTAGTTTTTCAAGCTCATCTTTGGCAGTCATGTTAACCAGACTCTGCAGCTTCTCCAACAAATTTTTTAAGTTTTGTAGTTCATATATAGGGCGATCGTCTACAGGACATGGCCTTCGAGTTTCTGTCCTCTCCATATCTAGTCTAATATCTGAGACAATTTTCTCCCAGAGGGTGTAGCAGGCATGGCAGGGTTCACAGGCAGAAAAGTTTATGTCATGACCCGGGGCGCAGTCGTCACAGAAAAGGCCTGTTACCCCCGGCTTACACAAACATTCACCCGTGTAAGGGTCACAAGCTGGATGAATGGTCCCCTCCATGTTACAGTCACAAGCTGAATGAAAGATGATATAATTTTAGTCAGCAGACAATGACTTGGAAGAGAACAAAACTCTGTATATTAGCTTACACATGCACTGTATATCTGGGTTTCCAAAGTGATTTGGCCCACACTCGTCACATTTTCTGCCTCCATACTCTGGCTGGCAGAAACACTGGCCTGTGATCTAGAAGGACATAAAGTAAAGGTGTGAAGCCCAAAAATACGTTATAACCATCCATGTGATGAAACACTTCTTCTAAAACTGAATTAATTGTATGAATGATTATATAAACAGAAAAAATTAACCTTGTCACAGATGTAGTTGAGAGCATGTTCTGGGTCACAATTACATGGACGGCACCCAGACTCCCCATCCAGGTTCCAGTATCCATCCTCGCACTCATTACATAGGGTTCCCTTGACACCTGTGCGACATGGGCACTGGCCAGTTTCCTGGTCACAGAAACAGGGGCTTCCAGCTGGACACTTTCTGTCATCTGTGCCCCTTCGGTCACAAAAACACTCTAAGCAGACAATAAAAACATGACATATGTTGTTTAGGAAGGCAAATAAAAACTTAATAAATAATAATAAATATCTTTTGCAAAAACATTGTGTAATTTATGGGAAGCATTTTGTCCCCAATAAAAAAGTAGGTTTTGTTTGATGAAAATATTGTCACCCTACGTTTCTGGATCTGGGATCATTTCAGTTGTGTTGCTGTCTATGGATGGACAGACTCTGATATCACCAAAAATACATTCATTTTGTGTTCCGAAGATGCACGAAGGTCTTATGGGTTTGAAACGACATGAGGGTGAGAAATTTTCATTTTTGGTTGAACTAACCCTTTAAAATGTATGTGCTTAAATTTTAGGCCACATTAAGAGTTTTGTTATAGTTCCTATAATTATTGGTAAAATACTCACTTTTTAATGTGTTACCTACTGCGGGAACTGGGAACGATTTTAGTTATAGACTTAGCTCTTACTTCAGAAAAGGGTATAACCAGGTACTGCACAACAGGAACTACCAGTGATGTAAGTGTATGCTGATTGGCTGAAGCCATATGACACACACCATTTCTTAAAAGCCATGTAAACACACAGTTTACTCACCTTCTCTTATTTCACAAACATGGAAAAGAGCAATAGGTGGACGAATCCATCTCAATTCAACAGTTGTTGATATGGTTGAATGTGTGTTATATGACAATGCTGTCAGCTGGCTGAATTACTATTAGCAGTGTGAATGAAACCAGAAAATGGGAGAAAATTTTGTTCTCATGGGACCACCCTGGTGGCTAGTTACTCATTGTGAAAGCCCCTAAAATGTTTATCATGTGCGTTGTCATTGCTTTGTAATTAGAAATAGAAAACAAGAGAAATTTGTTTCTCCTTGGTTGTTATTTGGGCCACATTAACCATACTTGAGCAATGTATTTTTTCAAACCTGTACCTTTGCAGTCTTGAGCGAGCGCATTGCCATAGTATCCACGTTTGCAGCTCTGACAGCGTGGCCCCTCTGTGTTATGTAAGCACCGCAAACATTCGCCAGTTACAGCATTGCATGCTTCACCGTCACGAGGATCGATGTTGTTGTTGCAACAACACTCCTCGCATCGGCCGCCTGGCAACCTCAGATCACCGTAGTAACCAGGAGCACAGGAGTCACAGTTTAGGCCTACAAGAGTAAGGTAAAATTTGTAATATTTATTTTACAGCGTTGCATCTTTACATCCTTTTACTATACTGTTTGTTACATCAAACAGGTAACAGATGGTTTTGGAAATGCTTTGTATGAAAGAGTGAACAAGGACCTGTATGTCCAGACAGACATTCACAGTATGGAGCTCCAGAGTATGGATCTTTGTTGCAGGAAATGGCAAAGAAGCGCCCACTTCCATTCACATCTGGACATAAGCATGGCTTGCATGGCTGCCCAGAAACAGGGTCACCAACATAACCATCTTTACACCTGGAACAGAAAATGGCCATTAGCATCTTAAAGGGATACTTCACCCAGAAACAAACACTCTGTCATTAATTACTCACCCACATGTCATTCCAAATCTGTAAGACCTTCATTTATCTTGGGAACACAAATTAAGACATTTCTATTATGACAACTGTCAGAAGATATTAGTGTTATGATTTGGTCTGTCTGCTCTCACCCTCAGCCACAATCACCTCATCACCGCTGGACTGCATCTCCCATCATGCACCACGCACTCTCACCTGTTTCAGATTTGCATTTACACACCTGCTCGCAATCAGCCACACCCTCATTTACCACAGCATTTAAGCCAGACTCACACACCAATTGTCGCGATGTCTTGATTTGCATTGCTGTCATTTCTGAGCATTTATTCCCTGTTTTGTTTTCTTGTTTACCAAACCGGGATTGTTACCTCACCTTGTGATTGTTCGCTGCCAACCCTGACCATTGCCTTGTTTTTCGACTCTGATTCAGCCTAGCCTCTATTGTACCGGTTTGTTCGTTCTGACCCTGCTTGTACTACTCCTCTCTTAATAAAAGCTGCACATGGATCCACACGTCCCCATCTCCTATGTTACAATTAGCATGGTAATAGATGTGAGAGTGTTAATTTATTTGGTCTTGGTGGAATAAATCTGCTACGTTGATGAATTGCTTTTGCTGTTGTTGTTTTGGGGGGTGTTTTTGTTTTATTTTTTTTCTTTATTTGTGCACAAAAAGTGTTCCTGAACTTTATGAAATTAAGGTTAAACCACTGCTGTCACATGGACTATTTTAACAATATTCTTACTACCTTTCTAGGGCTTGAACGTGTCAGTTGTATTGCTGTCTATGCAGGGTCAGAAAGCTCTCAGATTTTTCTTCATTTATGTTCTGAAGATGAAGAAAGGTCTTACAGGTTTGGAATGACATGAGGGTGAGTAATTATTGACATAATTGTATTTTTTGGGTGAACCTTTTAATGGTAGGGATTAAATTATTTTAGTGTAACACTGTAAATGAAGCAATATGATATCAAATCCTCTCTTGCCTTTCACAGTGGGGTCCAGTGGAGTGTTCTCTGCAGTCCAGACAGTCTCCAGTGACCAGATCACAGATGTCACCCAAGCCGTTGCATTGGCAACGTCTGCACAGGGGAAAACCGTAGTAACCAGGGTAACATTTAACACATTGATGACCAGTTACTCCTTCTTGACACGAGCACTGACCAGTTATCTGGTCACAAAGCTCAGCAGTAGAGCCAGATGGATCACAGTCACATGCTAGAGGAGTCAATGACAAATAAGAATGTCTTGGCTAAAGAATCTAGTTTAAGAAAAACACTATGTTCTAAGAACATTATGTTTGAATTCATATTTCATATGTTTTTTTTAAATAAATAAATGATTATATCATGTTATCACTGAACATGAGAATATGACTTACGCAAGCAGCCATCTGGCCCAAGCCCATACGTCAGAGGAGTACAGGAATCACAGCACCGACCTATAACGTTGGGTTTGCATTGACACTGTCCACCGAATTTACTGCAAGATGAGCCATACGCTCCAATATGATGACAGTTGCAAGCTGTTGATTTACACAGATGCATACTGTTAATACAAGATACCAATGCATCACAGAATTAAATATGTGTGTATCTGTAATATAAATGTAGACGATACTCACACACTGCACCATTGTGAATGAAAGCTGACATACTTCCAATAAGCTTCTCACATATTTCAGGAAGAGTGTGCTGTCCTGCCTGTGCGCCCAGCTCAATACAGCGGTATTGCTGAAACTGAGCTAGATATGACTGCGTGCAGAAGTTTGGGAGTGAGTCCACTTTGGGAATGAGGCCCATCTATGGAAAGTGAATAGGGATAAATAAATTTACTAAACAAAAAGTACATTATTTTCCAATGATCTTGCAACAACAATGGTTGAAATCTTACAGAGTCAATCAGGATGTATGAGCTGATCTGAGAGTCGGCACTAGGCATCCTTCTAAAAGTGATGTCCACATGGTATTTATTACCATCACTAAGGCATATTGGAAGATCGAGAGTGGCTGTCCTGTATTACAGAGTTAAATGTAGTTAGATAAGGTAGATCTTGACATGAAAAATGCTGTTGTTCAATGTAGTTCATACAATGAAAGCTAATGGGGTCCAAAACAACATTTGACTCCACTGACTTTGAATTTTGTTCCAAATGTGTGATTTTCTTTTTGTAAAATGTATGTACAGCATACATACATACATACATAAGTAAACAATGGCAGAATTTTCCCTTTTGAGTGAACAATACCCTTAACGAAATTAGCGCTCAACAAAAACCTGTTAAATACGCTATACAAAAATCTCACCTTCCAGAGGCTGGAAGAGTAAACATTTTATCAGAAGGGTCATTCAGACAACGTCTATCCACTGATCCAAAAGATACAACATTCACAATAGCTGTCCAATCATCTGTGGACTGCAAAGATAAGATTTTGAGTACATAAATGTGAAATGGACCAAAACGTTTCAAACAAACATTGATATTCAAATATTTAACAAAAAGACTGGCTGACCTCTGGTTCATAGCGGATAACTACATAGTAGTCAAGAGTAGCTGGTATATTGCTGACAGTAAACCTAAGTCCAGCCCCATCCTGAACTCGCACAAAACCTGGTCCAGTCCAAGTGATGGGCTCATCTGGGGTGTGCTGCCGCAGGATGATCTGAAGAGGTGAGCCTGGTTCAAAGGGGATCGTCCTCTGCATAGGAACGTAGAAGTAGACAATCACATTAAATTTAGTGATAATATAACATGGACAGGTTGTTCAAACTTTACATCCGACAGTTCAAATTTTACCTGGCCTTGTCTTCGTCTTCGAGTTCGCCGCTTCTCACGCTTGACCACCACAACCCTGCCATTACTGATCTTGAAGTCATAACCCCTTTGTCTGTAGTAGTGCTCACAGATGGGTAATGTGACATGGGAGTTGTATGGGATCGGAGACGGCTTGACCGTTGGGGGTTCAGTTTCTTTATAAGGTTTTGGGGAGGGTTTTGGGGCAGAGGGGCAGAGAGGGAGCTTGGTTGGTCGCACAGGGATCTGTTCTGGGGGGTAGACCAATGGAGGGGCTTGTATAAATGGAGAAATTGCCAGCTGTGGAAGAAAAAGTGGAAATGATCCTAAGTCATGAGGGTCTCTTCATTCTTATGAATGATAAAGAATATAATTTAGTGCAAAAATCACATCCCGGTCTCTCACCAGAGGTGCTGCATATTCAGCCTCATAGATATAGAAATCAAGTGGGGCCAGGAAATATCCAGGGGCTGGCTCACTACATTTGGGGCCTATCATGTTAGGCCTGCATTCACACTGGCCATCCACTGAGGAGCATCTGTGTAAATATGCACATACAGACTTGTAAACAATTAATCTGTGGCTTGTTTCAGAAAGGAAACTGTAGTATCATACTCGGTTCTCAATGCCCCTCCAATGTCACAGTCGCAGGGTAAGCAGCCATAGACTGTGTTTCCCAGACCCCAGTAACCTGGCTGGAATGTTGGACAACAAAGCAGAATATTAACATTAACGACAATTTAAGTTTATATCCATGTAGTCTAATAAAGAGGTTCAGCTCACCAGACACTGGTCGCACTGTGGGCCGAAAGCAAATGGCTCGCAGATGCATATTCCTGTTGTCTCATCACAAGGTCTGCCAGTGCGTATAGTTCCCATGAAATTACACCTACACACTAGACGTATAAATAAATGAATAAGGATCAGATAAAAGGTTTAAGCAGATGCATACCTTCTGCAAGTAGGTAAATACAAAAAGCCTTAGCTATTCAAAACCACTTTAACACGTTATCGAGTAAAAAATGCACCAGGTGAGTCCCATTCTGTTGGTGAAAGAACACTTACACTGACAGCCACTAGGGTCGTCCCGGCTGAACCCATAGAACCCAAACTTGCAGCGGTCACAGCGCTCTCCTTCTACATTTTGTTTACACACACACTGGCCAGACACTGGATCACACAGACCACGGTCCACTGAGCCATCAGGATTACATTCACAAGCTGGATAGAAAACATCAGAAAGATCAGGCCTTTCCTAATGGAAAATGTGGTTCAACTTCTTGTCCAGGCCCTAGTCATTTCTGGTCTGGACTATTGCAGTTATCTTTCTGACTGGAATTCATCATGTGCAATCAAGCTTCTACAAATGATTCAGCAAGCAGCAGCTCCTGGTCTTTAGTAAGCCCAAAAGGCCTGATGTCACACCTCATTGTATCTCTGCACTGCCTACCATTTGTGGCTCACATCATTTACATGATATTAATGCTTGCTTACAGATCACCCAGGGCTCTGCACCTTCCTACTTCCACTAGCTCTTACAACATCCTCTTCAGAAACATAAAGTCGGTAAGTAAGTGACGCCTTCTGGTACCATTGCAGAGACACAAAATCACTTTCTGGTGGAATGATCTTCCCACCTTATCTCTTCTGGGAGGACTTAAATACATCTTGAAAAGTTATTATGTTATTTGCCTCTTTATGATGAATCACTTCTTGGATTGCTTATTTGTAAGTCACTTCGGATAAAAGCATCTGCTAAATAAATAAATGTAAAAAAAGTACCCTTTCCACTGAAATGGAATGATTATTTTAGAAGACAACAATAAAAAACATCCAATAGAATCATTTCTTTGAGCATCTAGAGGATTTTATTGTTCGCCTGGTGACTCACGGATACAGGCATTGGGGTCGTCCATGGAGCGTTGAGGGTTCTGGTAGTAATATGGCCCACACAGATCACACTGGGGTCCAGCACGGTTATTCCTGCAATCATCACACACACCACCACTAACCCCACCAGTGGCCAGATAGCGTGTTAGGTCAAAGTGACACTTCTCTGAATGACCATGGCAGTTACACCCTAAAACATTGAAGGAAGAGATACATTTTGTTACTCCCAGTGTTTTAATGAGTTCCTCAAGCCATTTAAAATGTTTTTTGTGTTTTAAACTATCAATAGTCTAGTTAAGTGTCACTTACTTCTGCAAACATCCGAGTCTGTTTTTCCACCTGGCCTCCAGGGGGCGTCATGGTAGAAGTCTTGACAGCGTTCACAGTTGAACCCTGCAGTGTTGTGTTGGCAAACACATTTAGCATGTACCTTGAGCAAAGACAGAAAAAAGTGAATATCATAAAATTGGAAAACAGACAATTATTTTAAAGCATAGATAATTTCTTTAGACTGAGCTAGTAATTTAAGAATAAAAACAGGTACAAGAGCAAAACCTTTCTACTACACTAAAGCAAGACAGGTAGTAATTATTGCTAACTGCACTATAACAAAAATACATTTAGGCATATTTTTCAGAAATGGTAAGAATGTAATACTTAAAAGTCCTTCCTGAATGGGAAATAAACTCTTTCAAACTGTTTTTTGGTATTTTGAGCACAATATGAGAGATTAAGATTTCTTGTGAACATATTAAAGAAGATATGTAGGAGGCTATCTGGTCCCAGGAGAAATGTAATGTCTCAATTAATCTCAGTGCTGTCTAGGAGAAACAGTCCATATATTAAGGAGGTCTCATATGTGCTTTTTCTTTCTAGCAGGAGTATGCTCACCATGCCAGGCTCACTGAAGGTATCTCCACGTGTGCCATCCACGGGAATGCACTGACTTGCGTGGCCATTGCAGAAGCAGCTCCCCCGAACCACCATCTCATAGAGGGCATAATAGTACTTGTCCTCTGGGTCCCTCCTCCGTCGAGTGAGCAACGTGTCGCCCAGGGTGATCAAACGAGTAAAGTTTACTCTGAGATTCGTCAGGGTGATCAGCTCTGAGGACCACAAGTATTGTTTAAGAATATATTGACAGCATATCTTATTATTGATATTAGATATTTTAATTTATCAGAATTGGCTGTTACATGAATAACTACTGTCCAAAATTTAAATATCAGTGCATTAGTTATGATCTTGAAAAAGAAAAGCAGGTGTGAACCAGGTGAACAAACTATGTTATGACAAGTCTGAATAATGTAAATTTTCTTTACAGTGAATTTTTCAAAGCTCACAATGAGCTCATCATTAAGATATTGAGGTCTTTTGCTTGTTGGACATGCCTTTAGGCATCAAGCTGGTTTGACATATTTATTACTGTCGAATTTCTAAAAGAAACAAAACATCTTCAAACAAGACATGAACCTTGTATAGTAGGGTCGTAAGGATCATGGATGTCAAAACTGGGATCCAAGGCTTTCAACACCACCTGGATGAAAAACAAAGTTAGACTGAACCTGAAATATATGTTAACAAGTAATTGAATAGATTGGATTAATTCAGGATTGTTCTGTGATTATACCTCTCCGTCGGTGGATGGCTCTGCCCCAGAGTAGCGACTATCACAGATAAGGTCAGCAATACTGTCTGCTGGCCCCTCAGAGACAACGGGGAAAGAGCTGGCACAGTCCTCCGCAAAGTAACGGAAAATCTTCCAGGTTCTCCCAAAGTCTTTTGACCTCTCGACCAACATGGCAGCAGGCCTGAAACTCTGTTTGAGAGCATTGGTTATCAAATAAAATATTAATGAATCAAAGTTTTTAAATGGCATACATGGAAAGCATTGAATGTACCTTGAAGGTCAATATCAGATGACTAAACTGAAACATTGATTCCAGATCCAACTGAATGCTGACTTCATGCACACCTGGAATTTTTTATTTAAGCAAAATTAAGTCTGAAATTCGGGGTACCAGCAGAATTTTACTTAAATTAAGGTCATGCAAAGAAGGTAGTTTGAGGAACGCACCGTTCTCGGACTGCCACCAGCTCATCTTGCGTTCTGGTTGGAAGGTGGTGATAATGTTCTCTACACGGTGGCTGTTGGGATTGTGGTGGAGACTGTAGGGGCTCCTGGAGTCACAGATGAAGCACTTACGTTGATTCTGAGTTTTGAGATAAAGGACAATAATGTCTTTTAAATGGCAGTAGGTAATAATTTTAGTGTGATAAACAATGTTGCTGATTAGACTCTTGTCTGCCTGTGCTAAATGCGTTCATATATTTTGGAGAAGCCGTGGCTTTGGAGAGTGATTTGCAGGAAGGGTGGGATCTTAAGCTTTCAAAGCTGGCTTACTATTGCTAGCCTCACCAGAATGACCTACCCTTCCTTTAATTACCACACTGCAGTGCATTCATTGGAGAAATTAACTAGCTGACTGTTTCCAGAAAGTGTAGTAACTTTCTTGCACTATAGAAGGTTGTTAATGACATTGAGTAAGTGGTGGAGTAATACCTTTTGCTAATAAGCATTTTGAGATCAAATTAATGTCTGATTATAGGTGTAAATACCAAGCATGGCATCTGTGGACTACTTTGATAGGATTTTTTTCTCTATTGTTTTGCTTTATTTCCAGATTTTTTATTTAATCATATCTTCACAAACTAAAACAGTTCACATTTTTTGTTGGAACTTTGGTTTTGTGAAATACAGAATGTTGGTAATGATGGAACTTGCAACCATAGTTGCTTAAAGGCTTAAGGCCCGTTCACACCAAGCACGATAACGATAAAGATGTAGTTCTAAAAATAGTTCTCAATGTTAAAGAATAGCAGTGTCCTCAACACAACTATAACGATAAAGGACAGAGAAACAATATCGTTGGGAATCATTTTCAGGACGATTTTTGTCAAGCTGACGAACGTTAGAAACATTGACAGCCAATCAGAATCAATCCTGCTATCACGCGCTTGAGAATTTAAAGCGGTAGACACGCTTGAGCTTATAATAAACAGATGCTGGTGTGGACGCAAATATAGTTATCGTTATCTTTATAGTTATCATGCTTGGTGTAAACAAGCCTTTACTCCACCCCAAAATAGAAATTTTGTCATTAATCACTTACAACGTGTCGTTCCAAACCTGCAAAAGCTTTGTTTGTCTTCGGAACACAATTTTAAATATTTTAGATAAAATCGGGAGGCTTGTGACTGTCCCATTGACTGCCTGTTAAGGTCCAGAAAAGTATGAAAGATGTCATCAGAATAGTCCATCTGCCATCAGTGGTTCAACCGCAATGTTATGAAGCGTCAAAAATACTTTTTGTATGAAAAGCAAACAAAATAACTATTTTATTCAATACTTTTTTCTTCAGAAAACAATGTGTTCACAGATTGCCGACTTCTCTTATGAACTCACCAAGGAGAGTAAGGGTGAATGGCAAGATTTTAATTGAATGAGGACTTATATTTCAGTCTGTTCTTCGCACAAAACCAGTGAATGCTTTCAGAAGACTTGGAATATAGTGCAGAGTCTTATAGACTACTTTTACTGGGTTTACTTTGGAGCATTATAGCTGCAGGCGTCATTCTCTGTTATTATATTGAAAAGACCCACCGGGATGTTCTTCCAAAAAAAATCACCTTTTGTGCTTCATGGAAGAAACTTCTATGGAACAACATAAGAAAGTGAACAAATAAAGACGAGCGAATGATTCTTTTAAAAACGGCATACAGCAGGGAGTAAGTCGCAGAAGCTCCTGCAGTAATGTATTATTCTATGTAATTAGTGTCTCCTGGCAAAAATTCACAAGAAATTCCTCAATATAGCAGGGACAATGAGGGGGGATACGTGGGGGTACGTCTTTGTTGCAGGCATGTATGAACAAGAGCTGTCCATCACATCAATAATCTCATTTTAACACCGGAGAAACCAACCCGAAATGCATTCAGTGTTTTTACAGCTTCCTTTTATTTATACTACTTGTTATTGGAAGCACCACTGCGGTGGGTTCTTCAGGCCAAGAAAAGTAGTGTAAATATACAAAATGATTGCTGAACGACACACCCACATACCAGCTTTATCACCTGTATAGACAGGGCCGGGGCATGAGGCGGGAGGAAAGGGGAATATGGAAACAGGCATAAATTAGTCTTGTGGCAGTTCAGGGAGGCACATCAGAACTTGTCTTTAGTATGTATTACCCAAAGGGTCAGCCAGAGCGCTGTCAATCCACACTGGAAAAAAGCATGCCATTTCTTTTTAATCTCAGTGTGAATTCTGAAAACATACCACTTTGGGATGGAAGTGTATTCTGGGTAGCTTGGACTGGGAAGATGTTTTGAAAATATATCTGACCGTACACAGAGTCCTGAGGGAAATGTATATGCTTGAGGGTTCAAGGACTTGGGAATTTACGACTTGAATTTGTCATATTTTTTCAAGGTGTGGTACTAAAATCCAGAGAAGCTTTTTTCCTGCAGACCCAGCAAGCCATGTACTGGGAGCAACTTTTTCGAATCTGCTTTCATTTCTGGTTTAATACTCTGAAGACATACATATTTGAATCCACATCACTGGCGCCGCTTGAAGTGTTGCGCTTTTGACAACTGACCTCTAGGTATCCCAGGATGCAATAGTTTTGTGCTCTGTAGAGTCCACAGGTTGAAGAAGCCCTGAGCTGGGCGGCACGGCCCACCATGAGGTCACCGAGGTTAGGATAACATGAATTCTCCAAACACTCGTCCTGGAGGCGGACTGGAGCTGCTATCACTAAAAATCACAAAAGTTCAGTTCAACCGGGCACATTAGCTAAACTTTAAGTAATAAAGTTAG
Organism: Enteromius mattozi; assembly: GCA_032359235.1. NCBI lineage: Eukaryota > Metazoa > Chordata > Actinopteri > Cypriniformes > Cyprinidae > Enteromius > Enteromius mattozi. The sequence continues at coordinate 1,572,600 of JAUMHE010000041.1, read as the reverse complement.
CTGCATATTGATGACTCATCCTGTACTACAAACTATTCTCCAATCAAATGCTTTCTAGATAGAGAATGCCCCTCACCTCAATTAACCTGCTATCATAAGAAAGTCAACTGGCTATTTAATAAAGGGAGGAGCTTTGCCAAATTCCACTTCCAAACTTCCTGTTTTGTAACTTCAACATACTTTGTATATGCCAAAAATGTATGACAATATGTTTTTAGTGGACATTTTTTTCAAAATTGGTTTTGCTTGAGAAAACATGACAATATATAGTTGCGTTTATTATATAAACTTTATGTTCCACCTCAAATAACAAGGAAATTTATGGTAAATTTAATATCTGGCCAGTCCCCAAACTTATTCTCTCAAATGTCCTGAATATGCAGATCATTTTCAGCTTATATGGACTGTACTCCTCTGGCTTAACAAAATAAACATCTAAATTAGTGCTATTAAATGATAAATCGTGATTTTACATAATGTATGTGTGTATACTCTGTATATTTATTATGTATATATAAATGCACAACCATGCATCATTTAAAAATGTACACGTTTTGGGGTTTTGGCATACAAAATATGTCATTCCTGCACGGTATGCTTACAAAAAATAATTATATGAGAAAATAATCTCTCATTTCTCCCTAGAAACGAAGCTGCAGTTTAAAGCTTAAAAGTAATTAAAAAAAAGGAATAAAACAGGATTGAATAACAAAATAACAAGTATGAGCCAGAACAACTGCTAAATGATAGTGATTTGTGGAAACTGGCTTTGTTATGAAAATTAAAGAAGTATGTTGAAAATATATACATTGAAAGACAACTTGTGCATGTTAGAGGATTCAAGTGTCAACAAGTGTGGAAGAAAATTCAATCCAAGTGTGGCAAGTGATCACATGTTTCCCGTGATTGGGCTCATCAGGTAATTTCACTGTCAGCTTGCAGCAATGTCAAAGACTTCAGCAGACTTACAGAGGAGCAGGAATGCCGATGTCTCCAATCGGATCAGCATAGCTGGACCTATAGGACAAACAGGTGTGTGAGGAGAGAAAGAATGAATGAATGAATGAATGAATGAATGGAGAAGGAGGAATGTGATACAAAATCAATGTGAGAAATATGCCACAGTAATAGCAGAATGCCTCAAGGTTTACTACCGGTTTAATTAAAGCAAAGCTGTCAAAACATTTTTCTCATTGAGTATTCTGTAATCAAGTGTCAAGTACAAGTAATCAGATGAACACCTATGATTTAGAGGCTCTCAGGACTGACGGAGAGCATCTTGACTGTATTTATCACCACTTTATCTAAACGGTTAATCAGAATTTATCTGGATATCTGTATTTTTTATGTATCATTTATAGCAGGATTTGTGCATCATTAATCATATACAGATAGATTGAATTTTTGGCTGTAAAATCTGGGTCCTGAAGCAAACGCTTAAGACCTACTGACATCCATTAACTTCAGTAGTGTGAGATGAGCCTGTAATTCGATCAGTTTCAGTATGTCTATGACACAAAGAGGAAGAGTCTTTCTTTTACATCGTTGTATACATCACTGACTACAATGCACTAGTCCAGTTTCATTCAAGACAAGCCACAATGTATTTACGTGACAACAGCTCTGGGAGTACAGGTGGGCTTCTGTTTAAGTCTTACTTGTGATAAAATAGCCAGTTTAAAGCATGCAAGAACTAGACAGTCATTAAAGTATCAGATTTGCTTTTAAGCAATGCAACACAGCAGAACAAAACTGTGCTAAATTTTAATATAATATTACTTATTTTATCTGGATTTAGTTTTGTCAGATTTTTTTTTTAATTACTCTCTCTCTTTCTCTCCTTATAAACGGGTCAAATACGTTAAGATGTCCGCATCAAAAGAAATTCACAAAATTGATTTTATGTCCGTAGAAAGCACATTAAATGTTAGTAAAGTGTCTACTTTTAAGATTTTTGGACAATAAAATGTCAAAATTTGGTTGAAATCATGTTACATTGTCATTCAGTGTAAGACAATATTTATTTAAAAAGTCAAACAACATGCTTATTCTGACTTGTACATATTAAAATATATAAAAGAATCAGGAAGCATATGAAATTTTATTGTTTTTAAATGAGTAAAAAAATCTTACTGACAAATGGGTAAAACCTAGGATGGTAACAAATTTAAAAATGTAAAATTGATATTTGGGGTGAAATTAATTCATCCTTTAATGTGTCATAAATTGATTTTTGTTATAAATATGCCTGACAAGATTGTTAAACTGAATGACATTTTAGAGGGTAAATTTAGTAAATCAGGGAAAAATGTGTGATATTTATTTTTGGCTCAGAAGAGCAAAAACAAAATTGCAAGGAATTTAAACAGAAAACTTTTAACATTTTTGGGGGGGAAACAGAAACCATTTAAAGCAATATTACACTTATTTAAATTATTATTATTATTTTTTTTTTTTTTTGATAAATCCTTTTACGTCTTTGAGCCATATATGTATGTCATATCAACAAAATTGTGCTAAAATGTAATATAATAATACTTATCTGAATAAGACAGTTTATCTCTTACATATGATAGTAATAAATAAATAAATTTTAGCACAACTTCAATGATCTTTATGAAGTGTGTATATATATATATATACACACACAGTATATATATCCTTATATTAAATATTATATAAGTGTACTATATATAAATATATAAATATAGAATTTTACAATTTGGGATTTTTAACAGAAAAAAAATGAATTCCTACATTGCAAATAAAATAAAATATTAGTTTCTAAACCAAAACCAACTAGATACATTACAGAAAATATTGCAATATTAATTGTAATATTAAAAATAAAATAATAAAATTCAAAAAAACAACATTTTTAAAAATACAATAAAATAAATTACATTTTCAAACAAAATCACTCCTGATTAACACTTCTGATTATGTTAAAACAAAGTCAAATAAAACATTTGACATTTGCACATTAAAAATGATTATATTCTCTATAGACTAAATATGCTGAATTTATCAGATTATTTTAACCACAAACTATCAAAAAAAGTAGCCCAAAACACTTTTTTTATTTTGTACAAAGCACTGACATACACACAACATCCCACAACTGTATAACCAAGAAGTCATTACATCAGCTGTGACAGAATATTTTCCACACATACCTCTGCAGATGAAGACAAATAGCATGTGGTTGGGCTAGACTTGACTGAACAGCTTCGGCTTCTACCAAAAATGATTCATCACAATCCAATACTCTATAGAGAACAATAGAGCACAGATTTAACAATTTGCATGTCACTGTATTATCACTCTTAATACCACAGCACAGCTGGTTACACAGAAATGACCAAACACTCACACGCCATCACTTCCAGGCAGCGGGACGGAGAGTTTGAAGGGGTCTTCTGCTGATGGTCCCGGGCTTGTGTGCTGCCAGCGATGGATTGTGAAGTAATAACTCTGAAAGCTAAAGCTTGTAAAGACACACCTGAGCTCCCGAGTGTGTGAGAGAAGGAAGAAAAGCCCCAAGGCTGTGTGAGGGAAAAAAGGATTATGTTGCATTGAGAGTTGATTCATGCTTGTCAGGAGAAGGAATGATGGCTGGATTCATTACGGGACATCAGAGTATAGAAATACGTTTGACAAGCACCACGAGTTTACGCTTCATACTACTGCTTCAGAAGGTGTGTCTACTAAGAATGCATTTCTTTAGAGGATTGAAATGAATATTTGGGAATATATATGGGCCATTTTATTAGGGAATGAATATTTCAGGACATCTCCCAAGAATCATTATGAAAAGTAAGTTAAGAACAAGTTGTAAGAAGCCGTTGTACAGCAAATACTGTACTTTAAAAGCTCGTGGGAGTCATTGTTTCTACTTTAGTTGTTGTACTAAAAGCACCAAAAGATTAAAATAAATTATTTAGGGACTGTTTTGAGTGCCTACTTGATGTCTGCTATAAAATCTGGGTCCTGAAGCAAAAACCTAAGTTGGCCCTCATATTTATAGTTATAGTTATACTATAATAAAACATAAATGTAAGATATGATAGTAACAGATTTAATTTAGCTTTAATCGTATTTTTCTGGTGCTGGTCAATTTAGGTCTGTTTTGTTTCTGCTTAAAAAGAAAACATCCGAAATGTATTTCAGTGTTATTTTACTGCATTTCTTTTTCAGTGTGTGTCTGTAGTTATCATGATGTATTAGTACCCCTATGAGGGCGTGTTTATTTTGGTGGTTTCAAATATCAACATTGGCTTCTAGAAATCATATACCCTGCCTTTAAAGAGACTTTGGTATTTCGTACTTTTCTCTGACGGCCGGCTGACAATGTGCTTTTTCCGTTACTGAGTTGACACGAGTCTCACCGCTCAATTTCTGATTGGCTGTCTGCTGCCAGGGGTCCAGCAGCAACAAGCAAACACCGCTCCGTCTCACACTGAACAAACTTACCACCGCAATGCAGGGTTAACACCACAAATGCAGTGCTAACCCTGTTCCGGAGCAGGGTTCCATAACCCCAGGTAAAATGCAGTGCTAACACCACTTACAAACTACAGGTGTGAAACTGGCTTAACCCGGGGTTAAAAGCGGTGTTTAGAATGACAATAACCCGGGGTTAAAGCGCAGCGTGAAAAACCTTCATATCGTTCCAAATCCGTAAAAACTTAATTCGTCTTCTGAACACAATTTAAGATATTTTGGATGAAAACTGGGAGTCCCATTTTCCCATTGAGAAAAGTATGAAAGACATTATTAAAATACTCCACCCGGCTGACACAGAAAAGTGTACCCAGTTTGCATTCGGTGGATATTCTTCAAAATGGTGCTGCAGTGATACGGAGAGACACAGTGGAGACAAATTTATTAAATAAAGTCATATCGTTTTTTACTTTACGCACAAAATATTCTCGTCGCTTCATAAAATACAGATTGAACCACTGATGGCAGATGGACTATTCTGACAATGTCTTCATACTTTTCTGGACCTTGACAGTGTTTATTTTGTGGCAGTCAATGGGACAGACACAAGCCTCCTGGTTTTCATCCAAAATATCTTAAATTGTGTTCAGATGACAAAATAAGCTTTTACTGGTTTAGAAAGACATAGTGATTTATGACAACATTTTCATTTTTGGGGTGGAGTAACCCTTTAACTGATGTGCTGTGGATTACTGTGATGTTTTTATCATGTTTGGACTCTCATTCTGACGGCACCCGTTCACTGCAGAGCATTCATTGGTGAGCAACTGATACAAAACTTCTCCAAATCTGTTCTGATGAACTCATCTACATCTTGTACGGTCTGAGGGTGAGTAAATATTCAGTAAATTCTTATTTTTGGGTAGACTATTTTTTGAAAGATATCAACATTTGACACTTTCATGCCTTGAAAGTAAAACTAAATATATCACATTGTAACAAGTATGCATTCTCCTAGTTTTTATGAGGGTTAAAAGGTCTAATGGTCAGCCCAGGGCAAGAGAAAATGACTTGCAGGTGTTTTTTTCCAAACTCCTACCAACAGTTTTCTTGATAAAATGCACAAAACAAAGATGCTCTATTTTAATATAAAAACATCAGTGGTCTTAAAATGTTATACTGACACACATTTGTGTGAACTGATGCAAATGTTTTGGGTTACAGATGCATAAAAGATTATTGGCACAAATGATCTCGCAAATGAAATTAACGCTGCGTCACAGATACCGATAAACACAGCGCATCTGGCCTACAAATCACAGAAATACATTTTTAAACTTTTCAAAGGCAGATTTTTATGATCTCAGAGTCAACAGCTGTGGTTAGAAAACGCATACCAACCAAGCCAACACATTTGTCATTCCCTCAAGGCTGTTTTTGGCATCTCTACACATTTACAGACCCAGACAAAATGCAAATGTATCAATCAAAATCTTTGCAGCTAATCTTCACTGTGCCCGACAAGCCTGGAATGTAAGTAAGGTATTAAATAAATGCACTGGTCCTGTTTATCAGTACCATTCATTTAAGGCAATGTTGACCAGCACTTCAAATCATCACACATTATTAATCAGATTACATATCCGGCTTGCTGTGAGTTTATTAGTCTTTAAACCGCTGCTTTGTTGTTGTTTGCCTTCTCGCAGTTAGTCAATTATTTGGCGATGCTGTTTGGAATATGTTAAAAGGTTTTAGACGTTTTATGCGACGTGATTCTCTCATCCTTTTTAATGCAAAAGCACTTTTGATTACCAGCTCACACTTCCAGAAAAATCAGGGTATGAAGACGTGTCTCATCTTGTGTTTCTGAATCGAAGCTTGGGTTCATTTTGACACTGCTATGACAGACTGATCAATGTTTTGATTGTAAACACGAATATGAAAAATCTATATGCTATATAACATCTATAATATTATTATACGTTATATAATATATAATATTCTAAACAGATATATAGGCTACTGTTCTTAGGTAACAATCCTCACAGTCTGCTATTATTATTCTTTAATGTTTATCATAGTAAGTATTACAATTTTTTTTATTTGATATAATAAACATATAACTTCTCTGTAAAAATACATCTGAGATTATTACATGTACTGCTTGCTTTGTCATATGAAAATATTATAATATAATATTTATATTATTACAGTTTATTACATTTTAAAATGCTGTGTTACAAAACAAAATATAGCTTTCTAATAAAATAAAATATTACTTGTATTTGTATACTTGTATTTTTCTGTCTCCTTTATGTTATTCAAAATATTATATAATAATTATCATATTTTTTAAAATGTGTTAAATTACATTAAAATCATAAATAATATTTTTTAGCAAAATTATTCAAAACTTATTTATTGTTTTACATATTTACTGTCTGTATATTATTAAATATGTATATTATTAAAATAATTTTATATCATATTTAGCATATTGTTAAATTGTATTAAATCACAATTAAAGTTTTACAATTTAATAAAAGGTTATATTTGACATAATATAAAATATTTCTAAGTACAAGTATTACATTTTGACTTTAATTAATACTTAACTAGTAAAATTAATACAAAATATGTATTACGTGTTCCCTGTCTGCTTTCCATGATAAATTGTTATACGATATTTATCATATTATTAAAATGCATTAAATAAAAATGTAAAAGGTTATATTTTAAATAAAATATTTCTTTGTATAATTATAAAAAAAAATATTACATTTTAAAAGGACACTTAGTATAATGCATAAAAATATTTATTACATGTAAAATCATATTGTATACTTAATCATATTATCAAAATATATAGCATTTTTAAAATGTATAAAATAAAATACAAATTAGTATTTTCTTCTGTCTGCTTTATATGATTAAAATATTATATATTAATATTTATAATATTATTAAAATGTATTAAATAACATTTTTAAATGTTATATTTGATATAATACAAAATATAAATTCTTATTTATTTATTTATGTTCTACATTTCTTCTGTTGAAAGACTGAGGCTAGCTCTTAGACTTTTTAATAAAGTGCCTTTCTCTGGGTATATTTATTTAGAAAATCCAATTTCTGTATAAACCTTAAAATCGTGACTACATAATCTACTGAATTACATTTAATCAGTAAAACCTATCAAAGTTATGCAACATCTTATGCAGAAATGTAATATACCAATATAGTAATTCTGTATAAACGTATAACATATTTATATTAAAATATGTGATGCAATAAAATCACAGCTACGTGGCCCCAACCTAATATTTATGAAAAAGAGGCCAGTCCTGGAAACACGGTTACTCTTGTTGTTTTCCGTTCAGTTATTATATATATGTTTTTCTTTGTGGAAGTTGAAATATTTTGTGGAAGAGCAGACTACAAAAGCATGAGATGTGTCACTTCTGATATCAGCCTCATTCTGCGCAGACAAACGAGACAAATGTTATCGTCAGTGTTTGGCGTCAGCATCAATGGCTCTGTTCGTCTGGAGCTGGCAGCAGCATCACATCGCTCTTTGATCCCGGCGCAGCACGAGTTTGTGACAGTTTCTTGGTATCAAAGGAAGTAAACAGGCAACTTATCAATTGAAGCTAGACACAAATGAAATAAATAAAAACACATAAACATTTCATTCATTGCCCTGATATAAGGAGCCCAACAGAACAAGCACCACTGGCATTAATAGTGAGATTCAGGGCCAGTGAACCACTAAATTACTCAACCTGTCTTTAATTACTGGAACGCTCATATTCCACGCCATAATTAAGCTCAGGAGTTTAAAAAAATCAGAAACTAAAGGGTAGTTTTTTAGACTTTTTTTTTTTACATTTTTAATCACAACATCACATAGAATTGAGAATTGTTTCTTAATTTTATACATCAGTGTTTACATCAACTCAAGTCTAATATCTGTATGTAAAAAAACCAAACATGTAATTTACATCTTATTTAAAAAAAATTATATATATATATATATAAGTGTGATTAAACAATCAACTGTGATTAATCGCATCCAAAAATAAAAGTTTTTTTGTACATAATATATGTGTGTGTACTGTGTATATTTATTTTGTATATATAAATACACACACATACAGTATATATTTTGTAAAAATATATAAATTTATATTCACAATAATTTATATATAT
>JAUMHE010000041.1:1502219-1518932 GCA_032359235.1 Enteromius mattozi | reverse complement strand
TATATATATGAATACCATGTTTTTACTTGAAGTAGCCATGTAAATACCATGGTAAATAAATATGGTCATCTTTCAGTACCAAAACATTAACATGGTACTGACACACATACATTTACAACTCAATTTTTTTTTTTTTTTTTATAAAATAAACTAAAGGTTTTTTTTTTTTGGTTTTTTTTTATAGAAAGGAAAAAGGTCCAAAGCCAACATTATTTATAACACCTCCTTACCAGTGCTGTTTGGGGTCAAGAAATACGCTGATGCCTTGTGGGAGATTGTGAAGACGCGGGACCTTAACATAAACCTCAGGCACAACCTCATCGAGGTCAGGGCCGACAAACAGGAAGCTGTTTTTGAGAATCTGGACAAACCTGGGGAGACAGAGGTTTACGAGGTAGCCGTTTTTCACAAATCTTGAGTTCGGTTATGCAGCATTTTGAGTGTCTCACGCACCCTTCATGTTGGTCATAGTATGAGATGATCCACGTCACCCCTCCGATGGGACCACCTGCAGTGCTGAAGGGCTCCTCGCTGGACGATGCAAACGGCTGGCTGGATGTAAATAAGAACACTCTTCAGCATAAGACTTACGCCAATGTGTTTGGTATCGGAGACTGCACCAATCTACCCACATCCAAAACGGCAGCAGCAGTAGGTAAAACACTGAAAGAACTTGCTTCTTTACACCCAATATTTTTGTGGGGGTTTTTTTCTGGGATAAGGAGAACGAGATAAGTCCCTGCTCATTAAACCATTTCTACCTAATCATTACTACTCATCAGAACTGCTTCAGTGATTTTTCACCATTAATCATTAGTTACTTCCCCATTTACTGAGCTGATTGTCATGGAGAGTGCTGTTAGAGCTTGTTTTATTGCAATGAGATGGCCAGGAGAATAATCGGTGACTATAATCTTCTATAGCTGCACAGTCTGCTGTACTCGACCGAACTGTCAGCAGAATCCTGAAGAAACAGACACCGGATAAGACAGTAAGTGTGTTTAAAGATAAACATTAATGTGGTTTACCACTGCTTTCTCCTCCTACCTTATTTCCTGTGTTGCCTGAGTGTGCACCACCAGAGGGTGTAGTGTTAACAAAACCATTTCCGTGTTTGGAATGAAATAAGCCAGTGCTGGATTTTGGAGTAAATTATATTTTAATAAGTATTCATGATGGAGACTGCAAAAAATAATTTGGCTGAAATTCTGGCTCATTTCTCACACTGTAAAGGGAAAATGAATATTATATTGTTTTGTGTATGTTGCAGTATGATGGCTACACCTCCTGTCCACTGGTTACCAGCTACAACACAGTGATCTTAGCAGAATTTGATTATGACGGGCAGCCGCTGGAGACCTTCCCTGTGGACCAGAGCAAAGAGAGCAGGGTCATGTACCACATGAAAGCTGATTTCATGCCTCATTTGTATTGGAAAGGACTTCTCAAGTGAGTCCCGGGCACACACTGATGATAACTTACCCTTCTGATTACAAGCCTGATATTAATTTTTTTCTCTTTCTATTTTGCTGTTCTTCCTCAAATTAAGGGGACTTTGGGGAGGCCCAGGACCGTACCGGACCATCATGCATTTGGGAATGAAATAGAACCAATTTTTATTTGGGAACAAAGCAAAAATGTATTCTTTCTCATTATTAACAAATGTCTCTTAGATGGTGCTTGATTTACTTAACTGAATAACCAGAGATGTAGCTTGCTAGTTTTGTATAATTTCACATTACATTGCTATATAATAATTTTATTTTGTTCCACATCCTTGTGATTAAAAACACATTCTGTTTAACTTTTTCTTATTTATCAGATCACAATTATGTTATAAATATGAAAATAAATAACAGGTTCTTCTGAAGTCTGTATTTTGACTCTATATATAGATAGATACACGTAGTGATAAACAAATGATTGATAGATAGACAGACAGAAAGATAGATAGACCTGCGCACATTTATTTATTTTCATGTTTTCTATTACCTAGACTTACCTACCCATTAAGACGGACTAACTTTGCATGTAAATACAGTAGAAGTCCCTTGATAAAGTACTGCACGCCCCCTCAGAACCTGCGCGCATGCGCGTTAGCGTACAGCGTCATCCGGGTACTTCGCTACAATCCCTCTGAGAGGAGGCGGGAAATGGCGTCCCGAGTAGCTGTAGATCTCTCTGTCGTTCTGTGACTCGCGCTCAGCGGAGAAGCGACCGAGAGACGCGCGCGCGGGGGCCACTCCAGCCCCATCAACAACCACCTCTGCATCGTGTCGCTGTGACCCCTGGCACGTAAGTGTTTAAAACGGAGCACATTTTGATCACATACATGCAAAAATAAATATTTAACCCTACGCCACGGTCGCAGTGCTTTGAAATCTCGCGTCTTCACGACTCGCCCCCTCCGTCTGTGAGAACATGTTCTTCACGCATATGAAGACGCTAGCGCTGTCGTCTTATATCGCATTTAAACAAATATAGATTCATAAGTAAAACATCACAGGATAAATAAAAAAGGTGCGTGTTTACTGTATTTAAAAGCTTGTTCGCTGGAGCGCGGGTGTCGCGAGACAGCCAACAAGTCATCTGTTAGCGTTAGCCGCTGACGTTAAAACGCCCTCGGACTCAAATATTCAAATTAAAATAAGATGTGTTATTTAGACGAAAAAACTGACGTTGGTAGCTCAAAGTCGGTGGGCCGATTTTACGAGCAAATGCTGTTGGCGCTTTTATTGTTTTGATGTCAAAACCACTGAGCAGTTGGCTTGCTAACTTGAGCGCGACCATTTTTTAGCTTAATAATGTAACGTTAGCTCGGAGGCGCGGGCTGTGCGAACTAACAAGAAACACTGAAGTAGCTCATGATTTTAGGGGTCTATTGTGTCGGCTGGGTAATAGAATAGGTTTCTCAGCACGGGAATGTGATAGAAATTATCGGCAGGCTAATGGCACGCTACATTTGTTTAGGTTGAACAAGCAAAGCGGGCTATGAAGGAGACATAATTCACCCCCGCCCACTTCAAACACATCTGAGGACTTTCACTAGTTTATTTCTCCTGCACATACCAGCGCTTTTTTATATATATATATATATAAACATCTCAAACATGCACACTGCGGTGTTTCTAAATAGACGCAGCGGGTTAATTGTTCATTGTACATAATTAAAATATTAAAGATTTTTTTCCTGAATGTCTTCGATTTTAGAAGGTAATTACTTTAACAGTGCTGTCAAACGATTAGTTGCATCCAAAATAAAGGTTTTTGTTTTTATAGTATATATGTGTGTGTTCCGTGTATTTGATATATATATATATATATATATATAAGACACACATGTACAGCATATATTTTCAAAGTATTTGTATGTTTATATCATACATAAAATTAATTATAAGCATAACATATTTAAAAGAAACTTTTATTTTGGATGCAATTAGTCTCGATTAATTGTTTGACAGCACTATTTAAAAAAATAAAAATAAATATATGTAATTTATTTATTCATTCATTCATCCACACACTGACTTTTATTTATATTGACTAGACATTGTGGTACTAAAAGAATTATAAACATACGTGTTAAAAGACTTTTTAAAAAACTTTTTTGTCAGACGAACACTTTAGATGTACAATGTTGACTTAAAGTACCCCTTGAGGTTTTAAGTGAATATATTAATAATTGAATGACACATTTGCATATTGATCATGATTTATGATTACATGGCATGAAAGTAAATAGATTTTTTATTTTTGCTTTGTAGCTGGACTTTAAAGTGGACTTCAAATCATTTGTTATTTTAACTTCACATAAAAGTTAAAATACAAAAATGAAGACCTACTGTAAATTAATTTTGTACTGTATGAATAAAAAAAAATAATTTTACAGAAATAATTACAATACTGATATTTATCTTAAATTCTTGACATTCTAATGCTCATAAAGTAAACCTGGCACACGTTGTGCTACAAATGTTCACAAAACTTGAAAATGCGTTTATAAAATGCATGCCCCAGTCCTGATATGAGCTATGTTCCATGTGTCTTTGCATATTAAATATTGTTATGGTCGTGATTACAAAGATAAACTGACAGCACAGAAGATCTTTCACAAGATTTGAATTCTCCACCGTAAGATGACCTCATGCATAATACAGCGCAGTGATTGGATCATAAAAGTTAATTCTCATGAATAATACTGACGTTGCAGACACGGCAGCCAATCACATTGCACAAACATCACTTTTCGTGACAGTGGTTCAACTTCACTTTTTGAACCAGAAGAACAAAACCGAAGAAAACAGTTGAGCTGGATTTGAGTCTGGTTGTCTATGTAAACGCCACTATGAACTTATAGCATGTGTTTGTACATTACACCAAGTCCAAAATTAACAGCCAAATAATATCTATTCCAAGTCGTTAATCTCACAAATCTCATACGCAAGAGCATCTGCGTCAGAGTTTTGCGAGCAGGTTTAACCCGTCATTGTCTTGATATAATTCCCCATTGATTGGGTGATGATTTCCCCGTCTTTTTTGGCACTCTTAAAGAAAGCCCGTGGGGTGCTTTGGAGACCTTTCTTGTCAGTGGCAGCAGGGGGACAGATCTGATTGTTTTCCTTGAGTTGCCATGACTGATCTCCGCAGTGGAATTTCCCTACAGCCGTATTGGTAGCTGAATATCTTGCATTCAGTGTCGTTAATGTAGCGGTGCCGACACTTATGCGAATACGCATGCTACAGCTCTGCACTTTTATTATTTACTGTTACAGATGGACTGTATTTGTCTTCCCAGTCTTACATGTGACTTTTGGGACAATGAGGCTGAGAGTGCGTAAAGCATCTCAGCAGCGGATCGCCACCCCGTCCGCCCGGACCGCCAAGACCAAGAGGAAGCACTCCGAGGTGGAACACACTTTGTCCTCTGAAGACGGCAAGATGCAGAAGCGAGACACGGGCATTTTCTCCACCATCAAACGGTTCATCAGAGGCAATGCTGTCAAGGTCGGGACTAGAACTTGTGTTTGAGATGATTTTGTGGAGGCGAAAGTGGTTTGGCTTCAGCGGTGTTTCTTTAATGTCAGGTGGAGCAGTGCACTCCTGCTAAGAGAAGCCGTATAGACTGCGATTCGGACAGTAATCTGATCACATCCACTCCGACCGGTGGGAATCTGCCCAGCAGAGCAAACCCCAGAACCCGCAGGAAAGGCCCTGTCAATGGAGGTAAGAGTGCTGACCCTTACAGATCATCTGGCTCACGCTCCTTTACAGGGATAGTTCACACAAAAAATAAAATAATGTCGTCATTTACTCACACTCTTTTACCTCAAAAACACAATGAAGAATGTTGGAAACCAAACACATTGTCTCCATCGCTTTCAAATGTTTGGTTACCAACATTCTTCAAAATATCTTCTTTTGACAACTTGAGGGTTAGTAAGTGATGACAGAAGTTTAATTTTTGGGTGGGTGTCTTTAAGAGTTCTGTATGTGAATTAAACTTTGTTTAATTAAAGTTGTGAGTAGTTATGTTGACTGCCAGCGTTCTCTTGGTGTTGAATGTTTTTCCTCATTTTCTTCTGTTCAGACACCATGACGGGTCAGAGTAAACCAGTGAAGCCCAACGGGAAGCTGGAGGTGCAGACGGAAACTCCGAGCAGTCCGCCCCGCACCACCCTCCTGGGAACCATCTTCTCTCCTGTTTTTAGCTTCTTCTCACCCGCCAACAAAAATGGTAAGGGACTGTGATCTCAATAGTCAGCTGATAAATGCACTTAAATGACACTGAGCTATTGATGTCATAAAATGTAGTTAGTTCCTCCTTTTCAGACTTTTTATATAAAACAAAGTGTTCTTATGAAACTTACTAAGAATGTTCTGAAGACATTAAATTGAAAATCAGAATTCTTTGAATTCAGAGATTCTGAATTAAAAAAAAAAATTATTATCAGCGTGTCTCTGCCAAGATTCACCAAATAATTAGATAAATTTATTTAGCTGTCATTTTTTCTTAAGAAAAAAATTTATATCTAATGAAATTATTTGAGAACTTTTTTTTTTAATTGAAATTTTTACACATTTCAGTCTGACTCCAGGTCTTAAACATTTCTCCCCCTAATGTCATTCCAAACCCGTAAGACTTTCGTTCATCTTCTGAACACAAATTATGATATTTTTGATGAAATCCGAGAGCTTTCTGAGCCTGCATAGACAGCAACACAACTAACACATTCAAGGCCTAGAAAGGTAGTAAGGATATCGATAAAATAGTCCATGTGATGTGCTCAGAAAGCTCATAATTTAATTAAAAAACAAAAAATCTTACAGGTTTGGAACAACATGAGGGTGGGTAATTAATGGCAGAATTTTTGTCTGAACTATCCCTTAAAAAAGGTTCACCACTCATATGACCACAAAAGCAGATGAAGACCATCATCACATTGAAATGTCTAAAGAGTCATATAGGACTAGTCTTCTTCATCATAATATAGCAGAACTAAAATTCAGACTGCAGCATTTCTGAGCTAAAGCGTTTGTGCAGAAGACTCTTCACTGTCGTCTGAGACCCTCAGGTTCAGGTGCAGCCATCTAATCTGTGGCACCTGCTGCAAACTGAAACCACTGATCCAAAACAATGCATTTACCAGCAAAATTGCCGCATTTTTAGTTCATTCTGAGCTCTTTCTGATTTCATCACACGGTTAAAGCAACTCTCTCTCTCTTGTCCTCCAGCTACAGCAGGCTCCGATTCCCCAGGGCAGGCGGTGGAAGCGGAGGAGATCGTCAAGCAGCTCGACATGGAGCAGCTCGAGGAAACCCCGACCAGCACTACCACAGATGGCCGAGACCTGACCTTTGATCCTGCACTAAACCCCAGACCGCTGCCTCACATGGACACATCGGTAGAGGAAGGAGAGCTCGGCACAGAGGCTGATATGCCACCGCTAACCAGTGAGTATCTAGGAGCTTCATTTCAGCTCTACTGCTGCAGAAAGCTGAGCGCCCTCACGTTTTCTTTCTCGATTAGCCGTAGGATCCAACAGCAGTTACCCAGATGTCCCACCATCGCCTCCAGCAGAAGGGACTTACGAGGAGGACTGGGAAGTTTTTGACCCGTGAGCCAAATTTCATCACACTTGATCTAAATAACTCAGTATAACCATGTGCTCGTGTGCTGAGTTGCCTCTGTCTTGCAGTTATTTCTTCATCAAACACGTGCCACCCTTAACCGAAGAGCAGCTCACCCGTAAGCCTGCGCTTCCTCTGAAAACCAGGAGCACGCCCGAGTTCTCTCTCGTCCTGGATCTTGTGAGTTGCCATCTATTATTGGCTACGTCTCCTCCACCTATTTTTTACGCATTTTGGAATATTGCATAAAAAATGCTGGATGGAAATGCTAAGATGTGTATAAAGTCTAAAAATCCGCATCAAAAACTTGTGCGCACATTTTTATCCGATTAGAAAAAATTCACATAAATTATGATGGAAACACACTTACTGCATAAATTCCTCCATGTACATCGAAAAAGTCATGTGATGGGATTACTTGAGTGATCTCGTTCACACAGCAGCTATATGTTGTTCCGGTCATCCTAAAAGGATGAGTAAAGTCTGTCGTCTAAGTATTTCTGTAAAATTACTGTTTTACACTACTGCGATCCCAAACAGCAGCATCCGCCTTTAAAAGCATTGACCACGTTTATTGTGTTTCTCAAGGCACAAGTAGGCTAATTTGCAAATCGTTTATGAAAATTATTACATTCAGTTCCTCCTCCTATATTCTTATTGATATTTAGTGACTTTTGTGGGGGGGTTTTGACTCGATGGATGGAAACTGTTCTTTATTCAAATGTATTATGAGCAAAACTGGAATATCGAATAAGTTTAATTTGAATCTTTGGATGGAAACATAGCTGTTGGTCTTGTTGATGCAAGCTCTTTTGATGCGAGGATTAAGTTGCTGTTATTGTTTCATTCCAGGACGAGACTTTGGTTCACTGCAGCCTTAATGAATTGGAGGATGCAGCTTTGACCTTCCCTGTGCTTTTCCAAGACGTCATTTACCAGGTAGAAGGGGGGAAAAAAAGCATTTAGATATTGCATATTTTAAATTTTTTGCACTGGTTTGTATACAGCTCTGACAGTGATTTGTTCTCTTATTCCTGAAGGTGTACGTCCGGTTACGGCCATTCTTTAGAGAATTCCTGGAGCGCATGTCTCAAATTTATGAGGTGAGCATGTTTTTTGTTTTTTTTGGACTACTTTTGTTTTATTGTCTCCAATATGATGACACAATTAATGTAATATTTAAATAATTATATAATAGATTATTATAAAGCTTGTATGCAACAACAACAAAAACATACAATTGTGTGTCTCATTATTTTATTAATGCAATAAATGTTCTTCAAAAAGATGACTATTAAATGTGTGAAATTATCTTAGAAAAAATTAACTACACATGAAAAATGTATTCAGTACATCAAGCACAACAATCTGTTAAACTGGTTGGATTTTTTTATGGAAAGAGGGTTATCTTTTATTATTTATGTATTATAGATTTATTGATAATTTAAATTGTAATTTTTAAGATTACTATTTAATTTGAAAAAACTTATTTTATGAAGGTTTTATTATTATTATTTTTATTTAGTTTATTTACTTTCAGGTTATAAATTTAGTGCTTGGACTTATTTCTAAATTAGTTTTTTGTTGCATTATTTTATTAAACAAAAACACTTTTAATAATTGCAGTTTTAGTGTGTATTCACACCAGGAAAGTCCACTAGTTCACTTGCTTTGGTCCAGAGCAAATACAATGTTAGTTTTTTTTGGTTTGGTGCGGTTCGCTTTTACACTGCCTTTTTTGCAACTGAACCAGAAATTTTAAACAAAACCACACGTGTGCTAAGGTCATTCATTCATTGGACAGAAATACTCAAGCAGGAAAAAGCAAAGTTTGAAAACAGCCTAATCATGGAAAGTTTTTGTAGTGCAATTGTTATTGTTTTACTGGTATTCTGTTATTACCTACTAACGCAATATGAATCCGGCGGAGAGAGCATGCTCTTATACGGCATACTGACAGTGGCACTGCGCAGAAGACTAGGCATAAAGAAAGTGAAACTTAACAAAAACAGTGCGCATAGGAAAGCTATTGCAGGCTTTCACGTCTCTCATTTTGGTTTGCAAATGTAGTGAACACAACACTTTCCCATAAGGCAGCTCCAACTACAGGAGCCTGTTAACTCAAAAGGTGCAGTGCTTTCTGCAATTGGGTCGAATTGAGGTCAGATTATATTTACATTTTAAACGATCCGTACCAGAGTACATTTGGAACCCAACTAAGAGCACCTCTTCAGCTGGGTCTCTGTTCGGTTGTTTGGTGCAATTGTTGTATTCACACCTGCCCAAAAGGTCCACACCAAAGGGGGAAACGAAACGAGTTAGTTTCAATCAAACTAAACAAGACAGGTGTGAATACACCCTTAGCCAAAGATTTTAACTAGAAGAAAAAACACATTTTGTGGAGTCCCACATTTTGCATGCAATTCCCTTCAGCTTTACATAAATTACAGATGTTACCAAATTTGTTGATCAAAAATATTTTTTTTCATTAACATGGAAAATGTTTCACATAACTACAAACCAACAATTGGCCAAATATCTGGCAGCTACTAAACTCTCTCTCGACTTTCTCTTTATTTTGTTTTTGTTTTCTCACAAATTAGGTGTTTAAACTTGTAAATAAGGTTATGGTTGCTAAAATAAAAAAATAAAAAAATGCTCTTCTTGGTCCTGCATGTGCCTGTTCAGTCCTGTCACATTATTTATTTATTTTTTTTAACTAATGAACATCCTGCCTATGATGTGGTCTACTGCTTTCACTTAAGCCTGCCAATAATGCCACAATCTTAAATTATTCGCAGATTATTCTCTTTACTGCTTCCAAGAAGGTGTATGCTGACAAGCTGCTGAACATCCTGGATCCTAAAAAACAGCTGGTTAGGTCAGTTCCTCTCAAATGAAAATAAATCTAAAAAGTGAATGATATTAAATTGCAGCTGCAAGTTTCCTTTTCCACTAATAGTATGTAGGTGTGATGGGAACAGATGTGTCTCGATTCTCAGGTTGTAAGAGGTTTAAGGTGTATATTTAGCTCTAAATGTCTTTCCTCTGGTATTTCAGGCACAGATTGTTTCGCGAACACTGCGTATGCGTCCAAGGCAACTACATCAAAGACCTTAACATCCTCGGGAGAGATCTCTCCAAGACAGTGATCATAGACAACTCACCTCAGGCTTTTGCCTACCAGGTTTGTGAAGCCGCCTGGAGAAGTGGTCTGTGGTGAGTTATTAGTATGTAAAGCTCAGGATGTGCTCCTCTCATTGCAGCTTTCAAATGGGATCCCCATTGAGAGTTGGTTTGTGGACAAGAATGACAATGAGCTCCTAAAGCTGGTGCCGTTTTTGGAGAAGCTGGTAGAACTGGTACGTGCATCTTGTTTATTGTGTGTGCTGCTTTTAAAGATAATGTGCATTTTTGTTAAGCTATTAAATAAAATTTTAATAATTTCTTCTGTACTACTTTAATCTTTAGAGACAAATGCATGCCATTTGAAAAATTAAGGGTTGTTTATTAAGATTTCCTAATTTAATTCTTAGAAATGACAATGATGATAAAAAATAAAATGTAGTACTTTTTTTAACACCTCTTTTTCTTTAATGATTTTAAATCCTATTTGAGGCTTAGTATCATATGTTTATGAATGTCTTATTGTGAAGAGTATACTGTTATGATTTAGAAAAAAATTAAATGTACTTTTATTTATATAATTTTATTTATATAACATTTTCAATTATTTCTTTGCAATTTATTTTGTAGAAAGGATGGTATAAATAATAATTTCTCAAACACATAATTCTGTTTTTGCAAAAATCTTTAAGTTTTTAACAGTTAACATTTATTGACAAAAGACAAAAGTATTGATGCAGTCTATTTAAAAGTGTTTACAATATATTTAATACACTAATTTTTTTCAAATTAAAAGAAATGTTCAAATATTTATTTATTTATTTATTATTATTATTTTTTTTTAAAGATTATTTTTTGGCATTTTTTTCAAGCCTTTATTAGATAGGACAGATCAAAGTTTGACAGGAAGTGAATTGGGAGAGAGAGAGGAGGAATGGGATTGGGAAAGGTCTGCGAGCCGGGACGCGAACTCGCGACGCCCGAAGCGCAGCGGCGCTATGTGTTCAAATGTTCAATGTTCAAATATTAAAAGAAAAAGTGGTTTGAATGAATGATTCAGAGACCCATAAATACTTATAATATTTAATTACTGGACGATTCAGCGTTTTTGAAAGAATTCCTTGAATCAATTTCAAATACATTTTTTAAAAGTTAATTGTTGCCACCTAGTGGTGAAACAATACCTAGTGCTCTCTCTGCAGCGCGAATTTAGAAATGAGATCGCGATCTTTTAACAATTAATCGTGCAGCTCTACATCCTAGTGTGAAGACTATACCTTCATTATGTTATGTGATTAATATTATTTTAAATAAAAATATGTACTTTTATTTATTCATTTATTAAGAGTTCTTTGCCATTTAATTCTTATAAATAACTCACACCACATATTCACAATTCCCTTTATTACATTTGTTTATAACAGTAAACTGTGCCAATTTGCAAAAGTATTATCCATATTTAATATCATACATTATAATATCTTACTGAAGATTATACACATAATATTCATAATGCAATTGTGTTGTAAAGACATATGTACTTTTATTTATTCATTAAGAATCCTTTGCTATTTAATTCTTAAAGAAGTAATAATAACTCAAACCACAATTCCATTTTTTAAATAATACTATTTTGTTTAAATTATAAGTGAACTTTTGTTTCTGTTCCAGTTCACAAAAGTATTATTTCCATATTTAATATTTAAAAATGTAATATCTTAGTGTCTTAGTTTAGGGATTATGTGATGTGTGTGTGTGTGTGTGTGTTTTACATGAACATTAGGCAAAATATTGAGTTGTCGTTTATAAGTTAAACAGTTTATTTCTGCATCATGTGCATTCAGACATTATGCATTTCTAATTTCACTCATATCTAAGAATCCATTTACAATGATCATCTGTCTTTGTTGACGTGGCATGTTTGTGTTCTTGTTTATTCCAGAACGAGGACGTTCGGCCACACATAAGAGAGCGATTTCGCCTGCACGACCTTCTACCCCCGGACTGAATGTCGCAGCGAAACGAACATTTCTTGCCAACCTGACTGTTTTTAAGCAGTGGGGAATTTACACCACGGGGGAAGGAAAATTTGCCACAAACTCTTTGCCATAAGGATTTCAACTACAGACCTGCGTCCTTTTATGTGGGGGGGAGGGAGGGGAGGGGGGTTTCCGGGGCTCTGGACAAATGTTTTAAAACAAATGACTCGATGTATGCATACGTTTTCTACACACACACACACATTTATGGAAGCGAGGGCGATGCCGAGAAGATCACTTTTGATTGGTCGTGTGTCTCGGCTCTGCGGTGGAGTTTATGCCTGATTCGGACTTTTAAGGTAAAGCGCTGTGCAGAAGTGGACTTGCTTCACTCCTTTTGGTGCTCAAAGGGACCCTCTCTGCCCTTCCAGGCCTCTGGCTTTTACTTCAACGAGAATGACCGGTTGAATATAACTATATAAAACACGAATATATACATTTAACTATGTGTGTATATGTGTATATATAACATTTGTACATATATATTTTTTCCTGTCAAGTTTGTAAAACACGACTTGCCCTTTGGTTTTAATTCATGATGCATTCCTTTTTAGTTGGAGGTCTTTTTTTCATAGACGAGCTGGCTTTTTATTAATTTTTTTACTCTAGATTTTATGTATATTTAATGGCCTATCCGTTACGCTCTAGCTTTTTTCCTCCTTGTAATCCGGTGAAATGTAATCCAAAATCCGGTCACATCCCACGTATGGAAAACATTACACAATTTGTAAATTTCTGTCTAGTCTCTAGTTGTGGCTTTCAGTTACTGACCGCTTACTACCATTTATCCACGTCGGTCCTAATTTGGGGATTTTAACTTTTCTGTTCTTAGTTTGTTTTTATATACAAGTATAGATGAAATGTACAATACTGTATGTGCTTTTAAATTGCTTTTCTGTGGAGAAAAAAAAAAAATAATGCTTTGTCTCTTTCTGAAATGTCCGTTAATTGTAGCACCAGCACATGAACTAGCTTAAATCACTGCATAGCTGCAATATTCAGTGTTTTTTCCCCTTTCATTCCGCTTCTCCTGCGCTCCTGCTTTGGAAACTCTTTTAGCAATTATCATGTACAGCTCTACCTACCTCTGAAGGGTAGACCTTCCGTTTCATTCAGTGTTACCCCAATGTTTTTTATTTCCATGGACAATAATACATGATTTTAATGTACCAGAACTGTTCGAACTGGTTTTTCTTTGCTGTTTGGGATGAAAGCATCACACGTGGCCTTGATTTGTTCGTTTTATCTGGAACGGATGAATGTTTTTAGCTTATAAGCGAACTATAAGGTTATAGCGCATACGAACAAGGATTTTGGAAATGGGAAATGTAGATTTTTTGGAATATTTAATTGGTCCGTTTGAACCTCTGGCAGCTCTTTGTCAGTTTAGGTAAATATTTTCTCAGAATTGGCAGCTTTTGTTTTGGGAATTTGAACATGCTGTCAATCACTCAATTATTAATTGTTTTAAATGCAGTGGATGAAATGAGTATTTTGATTGGATGGTTGTGTGTTTGGTTGCAATGTCTGTGAATGAAGAGGCCTTTGTTAAAGATAGCTGTAAATGCAATGAATGTATTTCAGTGTAGCTTTTTGCAGCGCACTTGAAGCAACAAGAAAACATTCTTAAGATCTTTTCAGATTATGTATGATTTCATATGTATGTGTTTTTCCTTGAATGGTCTTTTTTATATATATATATGTGTGTGTGTGTCAGTGAAATCCCTGATTGGGTGCTGAACTTTGGTTTTATGTAGCTTTGACTTAAAAAAAACAACAACAGTGGTTAGTCACTGAAAACAGCATGCTGAAAAGGACATAACTGAAACATTAAATTAGCTGTTTTTGCACATTAGAAACTTGCATTTTTACTATTAGCTGTTCGTGGGTCAAAGACATTAAGATGTTTGCATTAAAAGAAACTTACAAAAGAAAGCACATTAAATGTAAGTCTATTTTTAAGGTTTCAAATAAGTATATGAAGAATAAAATGTGAAAATTTGGTTGAACTAATATTATGTTGTCATTTAGTGTAACACTATTTACGTAAAAATTCAAACAACGTGCTGATTCTGATTTATTCTGTACATATGAAAATATATAAAAGAATAAGGGAGCATATTAAATTTGATTTACCTTTAAAACAATTCTTACCGACAAATTGGCAAAACCTAGGATAGTGGCAAATTTGAAAAAATTACAACTAATTAACATTTGGGGTGAAAGTAATTCATCTTTAATATATCAAATCATTTTTTGTTGTAAATATGCCTGACAAAATTGTTACACTGAATGACATTTTAGTGGGCGTCGAAAAATGTATAATTATTTTTTGCTTAGAAAGACAAAAAAAATTGCAATTAAACAAAACTTAAAATAAAAAATTAAATACATTAAGGAAGAACACCAATTTAAAGCAGCATTACACTTATTGTTTTTATGCTTAAACCATTTTTCGTCGTTGACCCTCATGTTTTTGTTCATATATAGTTAAGATATGATTATTAATGCATGCTTATAATGGAAAAGAAAAATCTACAAACGGAAATTGTTGGAAAAAAACACTCTTCACCCCAATATCAAAAAGTAAAAATGTATAATAATTAAAACTTTTGGCACATTCGGCCTAATTAAATCACATCTTGCCTATTTAAATCATTATAAACATAATAAAAACTACTTTCCCTTCCCTATGTGGCCAGAAAACTAAAATGCTTTTCATATCTTTTATTAGCTTATATATTCTTCCCACCTAATGATAAATTTTAAAATTATTCTTATGATACTATATTTACATCATGCATTTGATATGGCACAAAGTGTGTTCATTTTTATTCTACTTTTTGTCATCAACATCTAGTAGGCCTAGCATCAATACCTAGCGACTATGGTATTTTGGCGGGAACCGTGACTGTGGTTACCATGGTAAAGGTTCGCGCAGGTGACGTCAGTCCAGTCCTCCAGTCCAGCTGGCGGCGTCGCGCTTTGTCGCGCGCTCTGTGTGATCCGCGACTCTTCGGTGTAAAAGAAGAGGAGGCCTGTTTAATTTCTCGCCGTCTGGTTGTGAAGTTCGCGTCTGCTCGAAGTCGCTCGTTTGACTGCGGGTTCATGTCGAAGGACGGCCGGCACGACGGGCGCCGGCGTGGCGGGCCTCAGCAGCACCGGCTCGGGCTGAGGCCGTCTCAGAGCGGGGACGCCAGAGACAGATCGGCCAGCAACAGCTCTGGATCATCTCACGGAGGAGGCAAAGGCAGGAATACGCCCATCAACATCGCCCTAAAGGTAACAAAAACATAGCGAGCTGCCTACCTAGACAGCATTATTTGGGGCATATAAAGGTTCTCCGTGAACGCCCAGAAGTCAGCTGTCAGCTAGGCTGTTATAGCATTACCCTAACACAGTTACTATGGTGACAGCACTTTTCCCTCAAAATATCACAGTTATTGTTGCTACAATACAAAACTGTGGAAAAGTTTTGATGCCTGCTGTCATGCTGAAAGCTTATTAAAGGGTATGCTTACTTGTTGTTTCCACTGTAAAGACACTATTGTCGGTATTGAACTGACCGTAAAAGGACCACAAAACGTAAAGGTTATTTAATTGAAATTGAAAATCATACATCATCTGAAAGCTGAATAAATTGGTTAGGGTAGGAGAATATTTGGATGAGATGCAAATATTTAAAAAATCTGGACTCTTGAGTGTGCAAAGAAGAAAAAGAAAATCAAAATACTGAGAAAATCACCTTTAAAGTTGTCCAAATTAAATCGTTAGCATTGCATGTTACCAATCAAAAATGAAGTTTTAATATATTCATGGGATGATAATTAGAACATATCTTTACTTAATATCCTAGTGATTTTTGGCATGAAAGAAAAATTTATCATTTTGATCCATACAATGTATTGTTGGTTATTGCTACAAATATATCCATGTCCCATGCTACTTGTGACTGGTTTTGTGGTCCGGGGTACATATTCTTAAACACCTGAGGCAAGAGAGTGTATTTTTGGGGGGTTACGTTCTGTGTGTTATTGTAACCTTGAAAGGTTTCAGTCACTTTAGATAATCATTTGTCATTAGTCACAATTTGTTTCAGCCCATAATCAGTCTCAACTACATAATAGTATCGTACATAAAATTCAACACAACATTTACATGACAATAACATGAGTACATAATAGTAATATAATGCAACATTTACATGACAACACAAAATGTCACGTGGTCATGTAACGTATTGTTAATGACTGTAACTACTATGTAACAGCAATAAAATTCAACGTAACATTTACATGACAATAACATTACTACGTAACTAATATACTTCAAAGTAGCATTTACACTACCGTTCAAAAGTTTTAGAACAGTAAGATATTTAATGGTTTTTAAAGATGTTTCTTCTGCTCATCAAGGC
>JAUMHE010000041.1:1459706-1474804 GCA_032359235.1 Enteromius mattozi | reverse complement strand
CTAAAAGCTCCTCACCTCAAGTATTTGGTGTCCAGCATGAGCTTGAATCCAGATATATCAGTGGCATCACTGCTGACTCAGAAATGCTGACACCTAGTCACACCATGGTTAGTAGAACAGCATGGAAGATTCTTTATCCGATAGCCCACAGCAGAAATCAGAGCATTGGTTTGCAAACGTTTTAAAGTAGTGGACCATTTAAAGAATAACACAAAAATTGTCCACCAAACACCTGTGGGAAACCACTAACTACGTCAATTATATACACTTAAATACACTATATTTTAAAGCTGCCAAAGTTTTATGTATCCATAATTGACTGTGGTTTTGTTTTCATTTCAAATGTATGGAGTCCTGTGCATGACATGCCTGAATTCATTCCTGCAACTCATTAATTTGTGCCGATGTTGTACTAATTTGTTCTCTTGTTTTAATACTTCAAATGTGGCCAGTTGAGCTATATTTGGTTAAATCGTGGTGAATTAAGAATTAATTCCCATAACATATTAAAGGTGAGGTAAGTGATTTGAGGTAAGTAGCCAGTGTTGATATTTCAAATTACCAAAACAAACACGACCCTACCTCAGTTTTGATAGCTCCTCCCCACACATACTTACGCAATTAGGCAGCAATTAGTTCTGTGAAACAAAGCAGAACTTATTATAATCAGTGATGCTGTCTACCAGTGTTGGTGGTAAAGCATTACAAGTAATGTAAGTTACATAATCAGTAACTAGTAAAGTAACACATTACTTTTTAAATTTAAAGTTACTTTTTCAAAAAATTAATGCCAGTTACTTTGTTTCCCATTTATTGACTGACAAGTCTCCTGTCCTCATGTTGGGAGAAGTCAGAAGTGCAAGTGTTTTTCATCAAAATGTATAAAAACAGTGAAATGCAAACTTAGAATATGATGCAAACATGCAATAATTAAAAATATTAAAGAACACAAATGTAACTGATCTTATTGTATTAACCAATGTCTTTTCTGCTGACCTTTGTTGATTCAGTTCAACCATAGTAATATGCAAAAATGACTTTAGATAAACGAAAGATTGTGCTTCATTGTTTTTTAATTGCTGAAAAGTATTGAACCTTTTTCTCCAGTATTCTACTATACAGACGTGAATTACTTTTCCTTCGGCCTGATGTTTATTCAGTACACTTTTTGGTGTGAGAGGGCTTTTACATTTGCAATAAACCAAACTTTTTATATTAAAATATTACTTTTAAACACGTTCCCCAACACTGCGGTCTGACACAAATTTCAAAATATTTTTAATGGTCGCTTTGTCGTATCAAAGCAACTAATCTACGCTGTACATTTTAGGACATCCTCAGACCTCAGTCATAAAATGAAAAGGCGTCATGCCTCAGACTAAAAGGCTTCAGTCACTGGACAAAACTGTATCGTGACTCACGCTGAAAGGCTTCAAGTCTCAGGAAAAATGACATCAGGTGTCAGGTCTCGTAAAATTAGGCATCGGCCGAAATGGACATTACGCCTTTTCATTTTATGACTGAGATCTAAGGATGTCCTAAAATGTACACCGTACCGATCGCAGAGAGTGAGTTCTGTTCAGCGATGGAAATCTGATCGGATATTTACACAGGTCCTTTACACTTTTTTGCCTTATTGTAAGCCTTCTTTTGTTCCACAGATGTAATCTTTCAGCTAAAGTTCATCCTTTGCACTGAGCACTCTCTCCTCGGCATTATGAGTAGACACGCCCCTTACTGCTGATTGGCTACAAGTTTGTTTTGGTACTCGGCCTGACTCAGTTTTCTAAAGTATTTTTGAAAAAATACATGCTCCACCTTTAATTCCTGACCACGTTGTACTAATTAATTCCTTGTTTTAATTTCATTAAGTCTTGGCAAATTAGTACAACGTAGACACTTAAAGAGAGGGAACTAATATACTGTGTATTAAATTCGTGTTGATGATAACTTGTTTTTCATGCATATCATGTTCAGGTCTTGTTCATGCTCAAATGACATACCCTCACTGCTACTTAATGAACCGAATATAGTTTTCTGGCTAAAGTACTGGACTGAACACTCTTAATAATGTAACACATTAAAGCAATTTCTTAAAGGGTTCACCTAAAAATGAAAATTCTGTCATAATTTACTCACCCTTTGAGTTATTCCAGACCGGTATAATTTTCTTTCTTCTGCTGAACACAATAGAAGATATTTCGAGAAATTTCAATCATTTAAAAAACAGCCTATGCAGCAGACTAAAGCCCGAGCATTTAAAGCAATGCAATTTTATCATACACATACTGTTATCACCTCTTGTTGTGGACATTAATATAGTTTATTTTTATAGTTGTTGTTCCTGAACGAGCCTATACTCCAGTGTCTATAACGGTTTGTCTATACCTATACCAGAAACTACTCCTTTTCTGTTCCTCACATCTTTTAAACAGGACGGTGTCTCAGCGGGCCACCCGAGGCAGGTCAGCAGGTCATCCGTCTCAGCTGATGCATAGAGCAGAGGTTATTAATGTGATCCTCAGACCAAACGTCCCCCACAGGTGCAGACACTGGCCTGCGAAAACAAACAATACATATGTTCCTTGAGCTTCCTCAAGGGACAGCTTGGAGAAAGTAGAAATAGACATGAAGAGTGTGAAAAGACAGGTATTTATATTTACTCTGTGAAATTTAACCCAGAAGAACTATGGAAATGAAATTTACATTTTTACCATAACAGTTCTACTACAATAAATGTACACTTCTGAGTTCATTTTTGTACCTTTTAGTTATTTTACTAGTATAGTTTTTATGTATTGTTTTGAATGTTCTTTTAATTTTTGTCCAAGGCATTCATAATTTGTTTTTAAGTACGCTCATATGATGTTTCTAGGTTGCTAGTTGGCTGCCTACTGGTCCAAGCTAAAAACCCTAGAAATTGATTGTATCCTTTCTTTATTGTAAGTTTATGGGTTTTAAACTTGTCTTATTTACACATAAAAGTACTTAAGGTAATGGTCTGCTCAGATCCCTGTTGCTCGTCTTAGCAGACACTGCTAACTAAGAACAGATGACAGCACGCTGTATTTGGAGATGTGTTGTAATAACCTCTCACAGGACAATAAACAGCCACCCTGGAGAGCACGGACAGCACCCCATGAGTCTCGCTCCTCAGGGATGACACCACACGGAAATTGGGCAACCCCTTTCACGAACAAGCCTAAAATAGGCATGTGTACAGTCCGGACCATTCCATCACGCCTGCTGAGTTTACTCTCAAAAGATGTGCCTCTCCAAGCGGATTCCTTCTCGTCTACACAAAGAAGACTGACTGTGTTTAAGAGACACTGGCTCTTGGAGACATTATTTGTGGAATCTCAAAACTAACAGGATCGCACACCATTTAGAGTAGAATTGAAAATGCTAATTCAGTGCTTTACTGTGTTAGAATGCAGGTTGCAAATTGTAATTAAACAAGAAATTGAAATTGAAATTAAATAAATAAATTATACATTTTAATAACCCATTTATTTTTGTAATTTTTGTATTTTAATATATTCAGAAACATTACATATAGATAACATTTAAAATGTCATAAAATTAACTGTACTTAACATAACAATTAGTGCTGTCAAGAAAGGTTTTTGTTTACATAATATATGTGTGTACTGTGTATATTTATTAGGTATATATGAATACAAACACATGCGTGTAAATATTTAAAAATGTGCAAATAAGAAAAATATGTTATGTTTGTATATTAAATATATTTATATATAAAATATAGGAATTTGAATACATAAATGTATAAACATGTAAATATTAATAAAAATATACTTTATGTGTGTATTTATATGCAAATTTATTTATTTTGGATGTGATTAATTACGATTAATCATTTGTCAGCTCTAATAAATATGTATTTAATTTCATTATATTTTTAATAATTAATCTAAATTAATTTTGTATCTAATTTTATTATAATTTATCAAATACATGACTAAAAAAATAATGTACATGAATTTTTTGTAAGTGATATTTTGTCATAATAATATTTTTGACTTTAGTCATAACAATATTTTGTCATAAAAAAACATTCAGCATTTCAGGAAATAAATCACACATCAAATCCTTTCAACATTAATTATTTGTTTTGTTGTAAAACCAATTTCGCACTTTTTTTTTACATTCTTTTATTCCCATTCCACATCCTTCATCTGTTGCAGTGTTATTTTAATATCATTAAGGTAGTACATTAATTTTTGTTTTCAGATTTTTTGCTTTTATTTTAATTTAAGTCAACATTTTGGTTGTGTGTGTGTTTTTTTTCTTCTTAATATGTCTATATAGATGTAATTACTTTTAATTTAGCATTAGTTTTTAAAAAATAATAACATTTTATTTTATTTAGCCCTATTTATTTCCTATTTATTTATTTTTAATGGTTTTAGCTAACTATAATAACCCTGATGTGTGGCCAATTCGATTTTCACACAACATATTTTGGTGACAAGTGAGTGTCAGATTTGAAGGCATTGAGAGCAATATTTAACACTACAGAAATTCATTAACAATGGAAACACGGCAAAGCAAACAAATGTAAGCTGGTTTTCATCCCTAGGCGAGAGCGTTGCTTAAAATTAGTCAAACAGCTGTGACAACAATGTTTCCCCTCATTTTCCCCTATTCTTCTTTGAGAAGAATTCCACTTCAGGCCTGATGTGATGTTAAGATTACTGGAAAATAAAACTGCCGTGCACTTGAGTTATCATGAATACCTGAAGTCCTGATGGCTGATCTTCACGTGTCCAGCTCTGCAGAATTTACACACATATTCATTTTAATTAAACAAAGCCTGAGATTCCATAACAAAAATTCTAGAAGGCCGAAACATTCTAACTGGCATTCCATCGTCTAAACTTCACACATCATTTCTTAATCAGTTCAAGACCCAATGTGTAAAAATAAAAATTCCTGTGTGTAATATAAGCATTTTTGCTTAACAAATATTACAAAACTTCAAACATTAGCAGCTTCAAGAGTCATAAATCACTGCAGCATATCAGACAGAAATGCGACCGCTGCCCGCTCAATACCAGCGTCATTCCTGTGGTACGAATACAGCAATCTAAACAAAGCCTCTATTTCACAAAAATGTGTCCAGCTGACAGGAAACCGACAGTACGGCATGTGCTGCTCATACAGTAGAATATTAGCACACAATATTAGCACATAAACAAAGATGGACTGCAAATATTATTACAGAATAGTTTACCGAGAAATTAAAATTAGCTAAAAATTCTCTCACCCTTGGGCCAGACAAGATGTAGATGAGTTTGTTTCTTCATCAGAACAGATTTGAAGAAATATCATTACATCACTCGCTCACCAACGGATCCTCTGGAAGTGAATGGGTGCCGTCAGAACGAGAGTCCAAACTGCTGATAAAAACATCCACACAACTCCAGTCTATCAATAATATCTTGTGAAGAGAAAAGCTTGGTTCATTTTAAACATTGATAAACATCGTAAAAGCATGTGTCCAGCCAATATTTCATTTTAGCATCAACATATTGTTTTTTACAGTGGCTTAGTGGCACTGGACATGAAGATTTGGACATGAAGGTGAGTAAATGTTAGAATTAGTATTTGTTTTTAGGCGAACTATCCCTTTAAACGGTGCTTTATACAGTATGATCTTGCTGCATGTGTGAATGTTTTCGAGTAACCATGCAAGTTCACACAGGGTTCGCATCATTTAATGAGGTTTCCCATCATGCCTCAGACCAGACTTTAAAAGAGTCGCCCCCCACACATGACTGAACAGACCCATATCAGCTGAGCTCCTGATAATAGTTATGTGAACAATAATATTTAGTGAACACTCAGATTTATATAGCGGCGGAAAAGGGTTGAAATCTCATGCATTTTGGACTCAATCTGAGCCAAAACCCCAAACATTCCTCCTATTACTAGTACTGTATGCTGTATATTTTATAGAGACTGAATGGCTCAACATTTTTTTCTTTCTTAGTAGGCTGGACCTAAATACAACACACTTTTTAGCAGCCTAATATGGAGTTCAAGCTTTACTCTAGTCTGCTGGACTTCCTCAGTCTG
Source organism: Enteromius mattozi (assembly GCA_032359235.1). Lineage (NCBI taxonomy): Eukaryota > Metazoa > Chordata > Actinopteri > Cypriniformes > Cyprinidae > Enteromius > Enteromius mattozi. Next base: position 1,468,702 of record JAUMHE010000041.1, on the reverse strand, counting down.
GCCTAAATATCTAGAACTAATGGATACTAACAGTATAAGACTAAATAATGCATGCATATGTTTCTGCCTCACCTCATATTAGCATTACTAATTTGTTGCTTTAACCATCTTTTTACTCTCCCGTTTTGGTCGAGCATGCTGTTCTCTTATAGTTCGCTGTCGACAGACGAAGCAAAAGCTGCCACATGTCCTTTTTTGGTCACACAGACTGTAATTTAGCCATCCACGATATAATTCCCAGAATGACCGCGACCACAACACATGAAGAAGTACCAGCGACAGCTGCTGGAGAGAATGCGTCCCATCTAGAGCTACACAAACGGCGTCAAAACGCGTTTACACGACTATGCTGCACATATATTTATGAGATTAAAACGCAGAAAATATAGGAGAAAGGCACTTTTCTGTGCCTAAATGTCTAGAATGGTCGTAAAAACACTGTTAGCATTTGGTTTAGTGTGTACTTCAATATAATTACCGCAGTGCCACAGACATGCAGTCTGCTTCAGTGAAGAATCTCAGCAAAAAAACACACTTCAGTTAGAGATGCTCGTAAAACTTACCTCAGCTGTTCTATACCAAGTCTAACCAAAAACTGGAGCATCAGAACAATTTATTTATTTATTAAATATAACAAATAATAATAAAAAAAGTTTGAAGATGTGAAGTTTTAATGGATTTCTGGGTAGTTTCTGGTAGATAAAAATAGATGTGTGATAAAAAGGAGAAATGTTTCTATTTATTTATTTAAGATCCATTTACACTACGAAATAAACATAAAAACAGAAATAATTATAATTTAAAAATAAAAAATATTCCTACTCAAAAAAAAAAAAAAAAAAAATCCTAATTAGTGATTTTGAACCATACTATAGTAAAGTACTTGAATTAATTTGTTGTGGTAATTCTATAGTTGCTGTGCTAATAAAACAACAAATTACTTTACCCAATACTATTACAACTATACTGTATGTATACTAAAATACACTATAGTTCACTGTAGTAAAAACCACGTTTTTACACTACTGAAAAGAAAAATGAAAAAAAGGCAACATGGTTACTATAGTTTAAACACGGTAACCACAAATTAACCATGTTTTTGATGCACTAACCATAGTTTAACCATGGTATTTGCAGTAAAACTGTGGTTACAAATGGTAATCTACACACACACACACACACACACAAAACACTACAATTTTACTAATAAACCCATGGTTAATTTTTGTAAGGGACATTTTATCGTGAAAAATAAATACTAACACATATAAAAATAATTCCACATAATTCTTTTCAAGATAAAAATGTAAGTAGTATTTTTTCCCAGGGTTCTTTAAAACCATTTAACAATTTAGTAAAAAAAATATTTTTGCAAAAAGTGAAAAATTACAACAAATAGTGTGTGGAATATATGCGTTTTAGTGTAAACACACACACCCCCAAACACACAGTTGTTGCATGTTCCCTCATTACAGTGTAATTATTACACAACTAATTATTACTGACTAATATTAATAAATATGAATTAAAATGTACTATATAAGGCTAGGATTTGGTTAAGAGATAGTTGCTTGTACTTATGCACACTTTTCTGTTATTACTATAGTAAGTACATGTAAAATATGTAACAAGAACACTGAAATAAAATATTTACTGCTTAAAAATGTACTATTATAATAATCAGAATCCTGTATAATCAACCCCACCCCTTCCAAAAAAATGCTTTCACAAATCATACTTTGTTGAAACTTTTTATTTTCAGGGCAATACAAAAAATACTTTCGTGACCAGATAAATATTATACATACAGCATTTTAATGTCCATTATTATTATCATTATTAATATTATTATTAATGTCACTATGTCAGTTGATTGAAGACAGCCCTAACTCTATGTCAAAAGAAGGCGATAGTTCTTGCTGTTTTCTTCGGCTCCACTGAAAGACACCACATGTTCAACCACATATTGCAATATCTTCATTATAGCTATAACTCCAAGTAAACAAAACAAACAAACAAAAAAGAAACTTCATACATAGTGGTTTACTGAAATGAAAAGCAAGATAACCTTGTTCTTTTTTTGGGACATTTTCATAAGCTTCTTCACGTGGACAAGCTGAAAGCAGTCAGTGCTGACAGAAACAATCACATCCTTCCTTTTCCTACTCGTGGTTTGTTACCTCTATTACATCTAAACGTCTAAATAGTTAATAGTACGGCAGTATAGCGGCCTGCCAAGGCAAGTGCATCTTTAGGCCTCAGTAGAATATGTACAATATTGCAGAACAGAACAAAATGGCCACCCAACGGATGTCAGCTTTAGTCGCCTCAGACTGGAAACAACGCTGTACGCATCTAAAGCTAGTTTGAAAAGGACAAAAGACATCTGCTTCACTCATCAGAAGACGGACGATGCTTATACTTGCTCAGTATATCGTTAGACGGAGCTCTGTTGCTGATCCGAAACCCCTTTAACATGAACTTCCAGTGAAATCTGGCCCACGAGCAGCATTTAAGAGCAACTTGCGCACACCGAGCTACTGAAGAAGTCAGAATAAGGCACTATGACACAATGCAGTCCAGATCTGAAGTCACAACAGTCAGTTCTCAGCTTGTAAGTGCCACACGTTATTCTACGCGACGCAAACAGGAAATGAAACGGGAATTTCACCCTCGTAAAAGTTTCCACTGGGATTTTTCGAACCGAAAGCACGCACGAAGCACACGATAAGCAGAAGAGACGTGTTATCTCGGGGTAAGACTACACTGACGCCATTGAATCCAACAAAGCTACTGACGTGGAGCTTCCTGCTGTACATGCAGGTACAATCTCAAACAGGAAGTCCATCTGCAGTGGACCAGAAATGCGTTTTGTGAGAACTGCGATATCAGAAAGTACAACACTGAGATTCTGGCTGCATTCAGAATGGAATACTAGCGCTCTGCGTACTGCATACTGCACAGTATATACTGTATAATGCTTACTATTCTTTTAAAAACAGCATGTGAAACAGTCTGGATTATTACGATGTACTGATAAACATTTTAAATGGTAAGTATGCTACATTGTCATCACATGACCTCAACACGTAGTCTGAATATGTTCGGAATGAAATGCTAGCTATTAAATACTTAAAATAGCACAGTTACAGTCTACCATTTAAAAAATAGCATGTTAAATAGTGCGCAGTATGCAAACAGTAATTGTTTACACGTGACCTCATTAATATGCACATTAATTCAAAATTTTAAATCCAGTTTTGTGCAAAACGTGTAGTATGCTACAGCATTTTGAATTCGGCCCAAACTATCTGGTATTACTTTTGTGTTTATTCATTAAACTGGAAATTAAAAATGAATTTGAACGCACTGCATTGTGGGATATAGTGATCCACAAAGAGTACCGTTTCTCCATACTGCATATTTTGGAAAAATAGGAAATTTGCATACTGTTTCATGCGTAGTGTAGTGTGTTATATTGCTGAAACACAACCTTAATATTATTTATTATGCACATTTATTTTGTTACTGTGTATATATTTATTTAGTTTCACATTTTTATCCAAATATAAAATATTTTGAAAACTTTGACGCGTATAAAATATATGTAGCATGGCAATTTGAAATCAGCCAAAATTGAAGCTGGTATTACGTGTTGTTCATTCATTACACTGGGAAAAAAGAAGCAGCACAATGCATTGTGGGATATATCGTTCCTACATATAATGTTATTACCTATAATGTTGCTTTTTTTTTGCATTTTATTCAATTTTGTGTTAAGAAGGCTAGTATTTGGTTAGTATTTCAGCCTAAATTGAGGCTAGCATTACATTTGATAATTCGCAAAACAGAAAAAAAAAAAAAAGACAATTGGCATTGCATTGTGGGATACGTAATGTCATTAGATTATTCTAATGCAAAAAAAAGTATGCTGCAGAAATAGTATGAATAGTGCGATTGCGTGAAATTCCGAACATATCCATTCTGTTTGCGCAAACCTAAGTTTAGACACACAGATGAATCATGGGAAATGTAACAATCTGAGGTATGAAGAGAGGACTGAATGAAACTATTTGCATGAATCAACCCCAACTAGACCTACAAACGCAAAAGAGAAGCCGGAAGCTGCTCTATTACAGTTCTGCTAACAATAAATAACACGACGAAGCACACGAAGTACATTCTTTCCTTATAACTACCTATAATTCATAACCTTACTAACATAATATTCTAGAGTGGGATATGTATGAATTTGAGCAGTGCATTCTAGAGGCTTTCCGAGCTTATCGACACTCGAATCAGAACTCGTGCGAATAATGAAAGCCTTACTTCATAAGATTTGTCTGGTTTCTGGCTGCCAGATATGAATGGTTTCACATTGGTTTCATTATAAACATTGACGCATTGCGTAGGATTAGTTATCGAGATCCTTATGGTAAGCTTTCGCCAATGAGCGGCATACTATCGATACGTAAAACACACAGTCACGCAAAAAAAAACCTCTAACAAATGCTTTACACCTTAAAAAAATACAAGAACGTAAAATATTAGCCCTATGTAAGAGGAAATCCATTCATACCCCCAACATACAGCCAATCAGTGGCGCTAGTCCCGTGTGAGCCAATCACATTTAACGTTAACAAGTCACCTGACAGTTACACAACCAATGACGTGTGACATCTCTAGCGCTGCATATAAGGAGCAGCCAATCATCCGTAACAATCACGATCCGACGGATATCGCGAGATGCATTCAGCTCTGGTCTTCTCGCAGTTCGCTGGGCAGGAACTTGTATTGCTGCTGTCGGATGTGGGCGAGCTTCTTCCGGGCTTCTTCTAGCTCCCTCTCTTTTCTTAGCATCTCCTCCTGAGCTGCGATGATCTGGAAATAACGCAAAACTATTAGTCACTGAAAGCGCATACATGCAAAAACGTAATTTACGATGAACTCACAAACATTTCATGCAGATTCATTCTGCTCATGTTTCAAAAATGAATGCGATATGAATTGTAAATGTGGCAGTTTGCAGACTAGTATTATGACGTTTTCTGAATGATTATGAAGGAACGAATACAACAATGCAATAATGTAAACAAGGTTTTATACAGTAAATACTCATTCTGCTTGCGTGTTATGCGTGAATGCAACGTGATTATGACTAATTACGTAAGAAGGATTTACACAGATTTGTTATTGTTTCACTTATTAATGCAACATGAATGTGAAAATTTAGGAAAAAATTGTTTACACATATTTGTTTTGCTCGTGTTGATTGTGACAAATGCTAAAGAACGCAAGTTCCACAAGAATAATTTGATCTGTTCGTTTCACTTGCTTTCATTAATCATTTATGAGGTTTTATGAATGATAATGAATGGACAAATATGACTAGATGACAAATTTTGTGTATGCTTGTGTATGAACGAAACATGAATGTAACAACTTAATGTAAGAATGATTTAATGGAAAGCTACCAAAAAAATCATATTTCATGAATGAATGCCATATGAATATGAACATTTAGACACAAATGTGTGACAAAAGCAGATAAATACAGTTTATGTGAGAATGATCTGTAAAAATGTGTTCTGCATGAATCATTCATAAGGCTTGTTTTATTAACGGTTAATACCATTTTTTGCTATAAAAAGTGTTTACAAAAATTTAATGCATTAATTCAGCACTTTATGAAAGAATGGTTTCACGGATATTTACCACAAATTCTTTCTGGTCATGTTTCATGAATTAATGTGACATGAAACCAAAAATGTACTAAAAACCGTTTGCCGTTGCCTGAATGTGATATGAATGCAACAAATTACTGTAATGGAAAGTTTTATGAAATGCATATTTCTGTTTTCTGCACAAATCAATACAACATGACTGCAGATCATAGTTGCAATTTATGCAAGAATGTGTTATACAGGTTTGATTGCTTGTGTTGCATAAATGAAACAATGCTGATAAATGCAGTTTATGCAAGAATAGTGCTATCAAATGATTCATTGCATCCAAAATAAAAGTTTTTGTTTACATAATATATGTGTGTGTGTACTGTGTATATTTATTATGTATATATAAATACACAAACATATAGTATACATTTAGAAAATAGTTACATGTATATATTTATTTAATAATTATATATAAATATATTTATATAATCTATATACAAATAGAAATATTTTTCTTAAATGTGTGTGTGTTTATATATAAATAATAAATATTCACAGTACACACATATATTATGTAAACAAAAACCTTTATTTTGGATTTGATTAATCACGATTAATTAAAGCACTAGTTTTAACAAATAAATTCTGCTCATTTCATGCACGAATGTGACAAATGCAACAAAATACATACGAATGTTATTTATTTATTTATTTTTACCAGCGAATACAGCAAATTATTTCTACTTGTGTTTTGTGCATAAATAAATGCAGCATGATTGAAAATCATTACAGCAATTTATGCCAGAATGGTGTGTATAAATTTCTTTTGCTTTCACTGCATGAATGTAAACAGTACCAGATGAACGCAAGAATAATTTACAAAGATTTATTCTGCTCATTTCAAGCATAAACTCAACAATTCATGAAGGAACTGTTTTCTAAACAATGCACGCAGAAATTATTTATTTCATGTTTAAATGTTTGTATACAATGTTGAACATTCAGATCTAAAAACTGCTCTCCAATCAGTCCTGGGGATTATTCAAAACCAGTTTCTTTAAGTGAAGACAGCCAAATCGTTTGCGGTACAATGATACATAAATACTGCTTCCATATTACAGCCAAGGAAAATGCCGAGGCATGGTTTTCCTTCCAGTTTTTTTTTCTTTCCTAAATTAGTTTTTCCTTCAGCTGCTGTCTTGGTGACAGAGAAAAAGCTTTATATTCTTTTATATTCTTTAGTGCAATGTGTAATTTTAGCATAACCGTGCTTGAAAAAGAGAGACTGCATCTGCAATAGACATCCTGTTATTTTCCAAAGAGAATAACATTTTTGTGGATTTAAGGAATGGGACGGATAGATCAAGGCTTGACCTTCTGAAAAGGGGCTGAAAAAGCTTCTTTTTGTTGTGCTGGCAAGGATTCGAGGGTGCATGGAAACACTCACGCCATCCACTCAACGGGCTTTCTCAGATGTTCACATTATTCCAGTGCCCTCTCAAGTTGAAGACAAGACATGAAGGCATTCTGGGAGGAAGGAAGCTTTGAATAGGCAGACATGCAGTCTTTAATCAATGCACATTTGGCTCGGGATGAAACGTGAAAATGAGCTGTTTGTGGATCCAGCGGCCCAGTGTATGATGCCAGCTGTGGTGCAAAACTGCAGCTTTCAAAGCCTGCTGATGGCTTTGTAGATTCATAAATGTCAAATCTCTTTTTAATTGAGCAGCATTACTTCGGAAGTCAAGAAATATTCCAAAACTGCTGTGGACAATCTCACCTGAGCGATTCCTCCCACGAATTTGGTTTTAACCACGACGCTGTCGTCTTCGGCTTTATCAAAGGCTGCTTTCTGCGCTGCCTTCACCAGGTTGTCAGACGCTCTCTTCACTGCGTTACCAGCCGCCTGTGCAATCACAAAACCAATTTTTTAAACTGAATAATTTACTTAGATCTCATATTATTTTGTATTACTCGAGTGATTGTAACCTGTAATCTCCTCATGGCCTCTGAGTCCTGGTCCGCTTTGACTTTGCAGGCCACCAGCAGCTGAGCGGTGGAAGCTGCCACCTGTTTGGCGGAGGAAATGAGCTTCTCCTCGCTGGCGTGACCCTGGACTGAAGCGTTAGCAGCCTCACACAGGTTACTAGTGGCAGCCGCAACCATCCGGGCCTAAAAGAAGGAAGATTTTAAAATAATAATTGTTATTTAGCTGGTGCGTCTTGTCAAAGGAATTTCACTTCAGGTATAATTGTTGATTGTAACAACTTACAGCTGATATTAGACCCTGGGACCACTGGCCGTCATCTACTGCATTGGCAGGGATGGAGCCCACCTACATAAAAAATTAAATACAAAAAAATATTTATGTGCTATTATATGATGTTGTGTACTATTATACTATTTTATTTTTAATTATTTCATTTTAATTTTAAAGCTGTAGTAATTTCATGTTTTTTTTATTATATCTCTATTTAGCTTTAATTTAATTTACATTTTTTAAATAATTTTAGTGGTTTAGCTTAGTTTAGTTCAGTTAGTTGCACGGACAATTTCTGTTTCAGTTTTTCAAGTTAACACTAACAAATATTTAAAGTTATGACAACACTATAAAAGTAGACAAATTTATAGCATATGTTTAAAAAAAAAAAAAAAAAAGGTAATGATTCTAGTACCTTGCCCTGAGCTACAAGCTCTCTTTGTGCAGCTGATGCGGATTTGACCAAAGCGCTGGTTGCTGCAGCGATGGATTTTGCTGCTTCCAGGATCTGCTCCTCAAAGTCCAGAGACTCATCGGCTTGCTGCGAAAATAAGAAAGCAAGAGATGTAACAAACTGTGAATTGTGACCTTATTAACTGTAATGAACACTCTTGGCTCACTGCTGGCTGATAACTAGACAAGAAACTATCATATTACCTTTAAATAAATGCAGTTATTATTAAGATTGAATGCTTTATCTATGATAATGGACTGGCAAGAATCCTCTCACCAAGCCACTATGTCAAAAACAGGAACTAATATTTTATTTTAACATATTATATTACACTCTTTTAGCAAGGCACATGCTATATATATGTGCTGTCAAACTCAAACAATTAATCGTGATTGATCGCATCCAAAATAAAAGTTTTTGTTTACAGTATATATATGTACTGTGTATATTTATTATGAAAATATTTACATGTTTATTCATTTATATATTTAGATTCTTATATTCAATATTATATTATACATTTATTTAATATATAAACATATTTTCGATTTGCTTAATCACGATTAATCATTTGAAAGCACTAATATATATATATATATATATATAT
>JAUMHE010000041.1:1441891-1457015 GCA_032359235.1 Enteromius mattozi | reverse complement strand
AGACAGACAGAAAGAAATAGAAAGACAGACGGAAATAGGAAGACAGACAGAAAGAAATAGAAAGACAGACAGACAGACAGACAGACAGAAAGAAATAGAAAGACAGACAGAGAAATAGACTGACAGACAGACAGACAGAATAGACAGAAAATAGACAGAAAGACAAACAGACAGACAGAAATGGACACAGACAGACAGAGAAATAGAAAGACAGACAGAAACAGAAAGACAGACAGAGAAATAGACAGACAGACAGAAATAGAAAGACAGACAGAGAAACAGACAGAAATATAAAGACAGACGGAAATAGAAAGACAGACAGAGAAACAGACAGAAATATAAAGACAGACGGAAATAGACAGACAGAAATAGAAAGACAGACAGAGAAATAGACAAACAGACAGACAGACAGAAATAGAAAGACAGACAGAGAAACAGACTGACAGACAGACAGACAGACAGAAAATAGACAGAAAGACAAACAGACAGACAGAAATGGACACAGACAGAGAAATAGAAAGACAGACAGAAATAGAAAGACAGACAGACAGACAGAAATATAAAGACAGACGGAAATAGAAAGACAGACAGAAATTGACAGACAGACAGATAGATAGATAGATAGACAGATGTTGTCTCTGTTCAGTGTTCGGTCTGTGGCAGTAAATGTGAGTCACTGATACACTCAAGGGGGGAAACAGTATCAGCTCTGAGCGGCAAAATGTGGATGAATTTTTTTTTTTAGGTGAAAAGCATCACTGACAGCTGAGTTATAATACAGATGGATGAAACAATAAAAGCGCTTCAGGGAAAATCATTTCTAAAAAGTGCTGACCTTCTTGAAGATGAGTTTCAGATTGACTGACTAAAGGTTCAGCACGCTCTAAAACGAAACTTCATGATACCGAATACTTGAGATGCAAGACATCACAAAACAGCAACAACCCGAAAGCAAGACGATCATTTCAAGTTCAATGCTCACCAGACTTAAATCTCAAATTGCTAACGTACAAGATGGAAAACCAATAGAACCACAAAAACAAAGACAAAGCTACACAGATGTACGCAAATGTCCCAGACACCATGAAAATACAAAAACCCCACATCCTGAATTATTGAAGTCCTAAAATTACAAAAATAACATCACCTCCCTCCCCCTCGAATACAAAACAGTAATGAAACGACCCCGAAGCCTTTGGTGGAACTGCTCTGACATAGCAGTGTTGGCAGGCTGATCCCTGCAGTGTGTGTGTGTGTGTGTGTGTTTGGATTCAGAAAACTGATGGATGGATGGATGGAAGGATACCTTTGGTTTGGCTCTGGGCTTCAGCTGCTCCAGTTTCTTGGCCGCGGCCTCGATGGACGCAGCAGCACCCAGGAGCTCTGTCTCCGCTATCACTGTGGGGTCTTCTGGGTCCACCCATTCTGAACCTGAGAGGATAAGCAAACTAAGTCAACATGACCCTCATTTTTAAAATCACTTACATTACAGACATAACACATGCACATGGAAAGAGTAAACACATGGTATGACATAACAAAATAAATTTTAAGTAAAAAAATAAAGAAAAAAAGCATGCAACAGGGATTCAAACCAATAACCTCCTGTTATTGAGAAAATCATATTCCACCACAAGACTCAGAAAAATGACCATAAGAACTTTCCATCAAACACCATTGCTACTATGTAGATGCTAATACTCTACAGAAACTGTATATATATTTTAAAGGAAATATAAAAGAAAAAAGTTTGGAAAAAAAGCCACATTTTTGTGCCAAATATAAGTTCTCTTTGATAATGAATGGATGTCAAACCTTAAACTATAATTTTAAAATAAACAGCATTCTTAGTGCTGACTGGCAGGTTATTACAGTCACAATCATTAATTAATTGCTTAGATGAACGTACACATCTTTAACGTTAATAACCATTTATAAAGCAAATGTGCTTTGCAGTACATTCTCCTTTACCGACGTTCAAGAGGCACTAAAAGACGTCTGTTTTGTTCAAACAGCTTGCGAAAACAGATGGTGAGAACGTGTTTGAGGATTATGTTAAACCTGAGGGAATTCAATTCTATCCCTTCTTCTCTTTTCTCTCACACTCTAACTCATTGTATGAGTGTGTGTGTCCATGCTGGTCAGTTACTCAAGTCTGTCTGTATGTGTGTGGCCTGATACTGGAGAAAAACAACACTGTGTAATCATACTCACCTCCATCTGTGGCAGAAAAGAAAAAACAAAGTAGTGTTATAGAAAAGAGCAAGAGAGCACCATCAGCCCAATGGCTCTATTAAACCTGCACAAATTCAGCTCAATTGACCTGTGATTTTCCTCACTGTCTCTCAAACTCATATACCATTACCAGGCCCAAAAGAGATCCATGCTTGCAGAAAACCCATTGGTCATTGGTGAAATTGAATGAAATGTGTTTGATTTTCTTTTTCATTATAACTGGATTTTATAAATTTGAATAAATATTTAAATAAAGGCAACATTGTTTTTTCTGGATAATAATAATGTAAATAAAGTTATATTTAGAGGAGTAATTTACCTCAAAACGAAAATTCACAAAAAAAAAAAAACCGACCTACTCTTGGGTCATCCAAAACGTAGATGAGTTTATTTCTTAACTGGATTGAACAAACCAGATATTAAGGCATTTAAACTATTGCTTCTGGACAAAATACATATCCATAATCCATAATAATGTCTCCTCCAGTCAAAAGGTCCATCCCTTATTGCCCTCTCACATCAAAATCCATCAAGATATTTTTTTTAAAACTGTTTGGGTAATTGTTTACTTGGAAATGGTGCATATTTCCCACAATATTATGGATAGAGGATTATTGATGGATTTATTGCAGACACGATGATTACTTTTTATGATTACTATGATGTTTTTATCAGCTGACGGCACCGATTTACTGCAGAGGATCCTTTGGTGAACAAGTTTCGTAATGTTCTCCAAATTTCATAATTTCTCAGAAAAAAAACTCTTACATCTTGGGAAAATCTTGAGGAAATTTTAAAAAAATATTTGGGTGAGCTACCCCTTTATTATAAGTGTTTGGCTTTTTATTTAATAAATAATTGTAATCGAATTTTTAAACTTTTCTTTGCACACTAATTGTGTTGCTCCATCAAAATTCAATAAAGACAAATATTTTGAGACCAAAAAACTTTCCTTACGTGACTTTCCATTTGTGTGTGCTCACCTTTCATGGCTTCAGCAGTCTGGATGAGCTCTGTGACTGAGCCCGCCACTTTCTTGGACAGCACGGCCAACTGTTGTTTCTGTTCGGCCGTGGGCTTCTGCAGGACCTGTGTGGAGTAAACACACGAGGTTAATCACAGAAACCCAAGCACAAACACATCCTGTAAACGCTGTCGGCGCGCCCACTCACGAGCAGGACGTGTTCAAGCAAGTCGACGTATCCGGTGGTGCACTCGATGCCATAGAGCAGAGCTTTATTCCTCACATCCTCGCCCACTTCTGGGTGGAACGCGGCTTGCTGCAAGACACAAACACAAATTTATGGTACGTGACGATTAGGTCCAGATGGAATCTGCAGATTTTTGTGATTTTAGGGGAAAAAGATTTATTTGAAGGAACTGCATTACATCAAGATGACACTAGAGGGCGAAATTTAGGAGTCAAAAGTAGGTTAGTTCTAAAGGACACTGAGAAATAAGCAAACGCATTCATCACACGTGAAGAGTGTATATAAACACATTTTTTGGTATTCAAGTGTTTGTGGATTTCAACCTTACAGTTGGTCAGCATACTGCGGGATTGTGTTTGTGTGAGTGGGCATATGTCTGTGTGATGGTGGATAAGCACCTTGCAGGTGGTCAGCATGTCAGAGATGGCTTTGCGGCTCAGGTTGGCAGTGGATATCACGTCCTCCTGCTGAGCAGAGTTGCCTGCTGCCACTGCTTTGGCCGTCGCAACGGTGATGCCCTTGGTCATGCGGATGAACTCTTCCGGGGTGGTAGATTTCTCCGGAATGTCCTTGGACTGGAAAACCTGGAAAGCAAATGATGCAACAGCCAGGGAAATTAAGAAATATTTCATGCATTACAGAAATAACCAAGTCAATAATACATTTTTAGAGTCGGTCACATGACCACGGACGATTTTCTGTGCACTAATACAGTAATGCCATCAGGATTGCCTAAAGTCCTGATGGGCATTTGATAAAAGGAGCATTAAACCGAAAGATAAATCTCTTGCCTTCCTGTACCACTATCTCAATCTGTCACACTGCCTCTGATAAGTGAAATAGGGAGCCCATGGGAGAAGGAGAACGAGGAGCAGGTGGAGAACAGGCAAACGCCCGCATGGTGTATTACTCTGTATTACCAGTTCATATCACAGATGGAAAGGTGTTTACCTCTGTCTGGGATAAAATTAATTAGGCTGGACCTAATTGGTACTAATTCACAGCCAGATTGTAATACAAGTTGATTGTATTAGCATCTTAATTAGTATCAAAATGAGCATGACATGTACTAACTTTTCCCAAGTGCTTAAAAGAATAGAAGATGGTAATTTGAAAAATGTCTCAGTGTTTTGTTTTGTTCATACAATGTTGTTTAGATACCATTGACTTTAAAAATATCCTCTATTGTGTTACAAAGAAGAAAGTCATACAGGTTTGAGGGCGAAAAAATGATTGTATGTTCCCTTTCGAAGAACTACTCTTTAAGCGTGGAAAGCACATTATCTCTTGGAATATCACACAAAGAATGTTCCGTACAGTGAGTTCCTGTTTGATGCACTCAATAGTGGCTTCAAGAGCCCTCGTCCCGCGAGTGGCCTCATCTTCCACCGCTTTCACAGTTTTCAGCAGAGAGGTCACGTTTGTCACCATCACCTGTAAAAAAAAAAAGGGAAGTCAATGTCTTGGACTGGTTTGGAACTCTTTTTTTCCGCTTTATTATCACATCTTAAGTGAGCTCAACTAGAGAATGTCAACAGTTTTGTGGCCAGTTTTTCACCTGAGATACTGAAATAAGGTCAGATGCAATGCTATGACAAGAACAGCTGTATAGAACAGCTCAGTGAGATATCAGACAAGGTCAACCAGATTATGGTAAAGAATTCAAATCTAAATCATATATCAAAACATCAGAATCTAGTCAGGTGATCAAACGGGACCTTTTAATGGACCACAGCTGAGGTCTGTAATGGATTATAAATCTTGCTTTAGGCAAAGGTTTAAACACAAAAGGAGAAAAAAAAAAAAGAAAAAAAAGAGAGCCTAAGACAAAGCCCTGAGGGACGCCACCACTACTTTCCACACACACTGAAGAAACAAGCGCATACAACATCTCAAGCTAAATCCCAGAGGATCTGAAGTCACCATATGTTGAAGGAATGTAAAAAATTCTTTCAGTCAAGGTCACAACTGCATAACACCTCATTATTTAAGTATGCTAAATAAAACATATCATGTTGCATGTATGTGGAAGTTAATCCCAGAGGTTTGAACACACCAGGTGAATGATTAAGGGATTAGAGAATGGATGAAAATATGTGTGGTACGCATCAAATTTTGTTAAAACAAGCCTGGAGATAGTTCTATTCACTTCACATAATAAACCATGTGTACTGATCCACAGAATAACTGTGTTTTAATTTTCTTTTAATTCGTTTTACAAAATTAATACGGAGAAGACAGGAAGAGATAAAGGGAAGGAAGCAGTCCATATGCTGTATACACACATGCAGTTTGGTCCTGTATCCTGCTGCGTGGCCATTGAGTCACTCACATGTCTATGAGTCTATGATCTATGAGTCTATGATCACTGTAAGATAGGGTTTGATTTATGGCCACACACCAAGATGACAGCGAAGACAGCACTCAGCCAAGAAAATGAGAGACAGGGCCAGCTGTTAGACAGGCGTACACACATACAAACACAGTGATAGTCATCAGAATAAGATATGATCCTCACTAAGACATATAATGTCTTTCTTATAAACAGGAACATACAGAAACACACACACAACATTCTTCAACCAAACATACCTTGGCGGCACTTTTCAGTTGATACATGGATGGATCGTCTGCTGCCTTGCCCGCGGCACATTTAGTGGCACTAATCAGCTCAGCCAAAGCTTTAGCGACGTCTCTGACTGCATTTATCAGTACAACCTGAAAGAGATAGAGAGAAGACTTTATCACAACCACCTTTAGTCATGATATGCCACTGGCTTTATCCACTCCGATAATGCATTGCACTCCTCCAGGGGTGCTGTTCTTTATCGGAACCACCTTTATAATACCATACAATACATTATGATTTATTAATCCTCTACCAGTAATTTAGATTTTGACCAGAGATGTGTCCTAAAACATGCCACTGGCTGTTAGAATGAGTCAGAGAGTGTCTGCACCCAAACGTCTAGATATTTGAGAGGAGAGCTAATGATATTCTCATTACACCCAGTCAGGGTGTGAAAAAAGATAAATATAGCTCAGGATAAAAAGACAGGAGCAGACAGAATTAGAACACACTGGGCATTGGGTAATGTCTGAAATTTTTGTGTTGTGAAAATCTTATAACAGATTATAGCAGTGAAACACGCACCTGTGTCTCAGGGTCCTCTGAGCCCATGCTCGCAGCGCCCAGTTTGACCACGTCAGTGAGCTGTGTGATGGTCTTGGCAGAGGACTGGGCCGCCTGGGCTAGTTTGTCCTGGCTCGATGCAGCACCAGACACAAGCAGCTTGGTGTCCTCAACCAAAGCTTTAGCGGTTTTCAGTATGTTCTCTCTGAAGTGTGCAGAAACAAAAAACAACCAAGATTATGCCGACATCAATAAAACAAACCTTATGTATATAATGCTGAAACGGTTATGTTCTATTAGGTCTCACCTGTGGTCTGCGAAAGACTCTTCGTTCTCTGCATTGAGTGTGCCGGCAGAAGCGAACATGATGGTTGTGTCCAGATCAGCAATGATGCCGGAGACAGAACTGGCTGCAGTTATGCAGGCCTGAGTTCCTTTATTACCAGCCTGCAGGGCTGACAACACCATGGACACCTGCAGGAGAGAGTGAATCACACTTCATTATAAACTCCATAGGCAGAGCTGGGACAGTTTTCCAAGCCTGTAGCACTTTTCTAGAGTGTTAATAATAGAACGAATATACAATTCATTTTATTCAACGACTTTCATGTGTTTAAATTTACATGACAGTTTATTCACAATATGTTGTATTATGATTAGAAATAAATCGTTTAAAAAAGTTGTTTAATGTAATTACATAATTTAAATAAACTGATTATATAGGTAACAATATTTACATTATATAAATAGATTATAAATATTATACAAATATAGATTTTATAATATTATTGACAATTATAATTGAAAAACGCTTTTTGTATTACATTAATTATATAATTGAAACAGTTTTATTAGAAATACATATATTTATAAATAGTAATAGTTTTGAAAGTCAATATATTATAATTACATTATTGAAATAAATTAGTTTAATTATATAAATAAGCAAAAAGTTGCACAATGTGTTTTAATATATACTATAATTGCATAATTTAAATAGTTTAATTAGAAATATATAATATATCATAACTACATAATCTACAGTTTAAGTAAATACATCCATACATACATTAATATTATTGTTATTTGTTAATAAATATAATACAAATAATACCATAATCCTAAAAATATGTAATTATATTAAATATAATTTTAAACATATTTATAATTATAATACAATGCAACCTGTATTTCCAAATAAATTATTTAAATTGTTTAAAATAATGTTTAAGAAGGTTGTTTAACATAATTAAATAATTTTGATTAAAAAAAAAAAAACTTAATGACAAAAACACATAATAATCTTCACTGATATAATATAATATAATATAATATAATATTCTATCAAGCAACAATAAACACAAAACAAACAGTTCCTAGATTTGTATTAACATAACTGCTTCTACCATCACCAACATCAGAGAAAGAAAGAAAAAAAGACTGAGTGATGGACTTTGACAAGCTACTTAAAAAGGATGGACAAGTCTATTACACTTTAAAAAACAGAGAGACAGAGAGAGAGAGAGAGAGAGAGAGAGAGAGAGAGGCAGAGAGAGAGAGAGAATGATTGTCATGAGCAGACGTGAAAGGCCATAAGGGAGGCATTCAAATGCAACCATCCCTATTCACGTTTAATACAGAAATGACTGCAGGCAGAGCTGAAGTTTGAACTGAACGGGGCCAGTGGGGGACGTGGACACATTTAACAGAGCTCATTTAAAGCAGCAAGGGGTCACAGCACTGCCACAGCGGGACAGACCGACTCCAGCTACTGAGATGTAATCAAAGACAATATGACACACTGACAAATGTCATCTACTGTATACAGTCTCAACCGTGGCTACCGGGCATTCATTCCAGCAATAGTAGAAAAACAGCTGGAACATAAAGCAGGCTGAAAATAAGCAGACGACTCTCATTGTGCCTGTCTGAGTGTGAGTGATTACCAGGGCGTTGCTATGCAGTTTCTACAGTGTTGCTGGTGGATATATGGCTGTTGTTATATGATTGATATGTTGATATGATGTAGCAAGTTTAGTTGGTTGTTTAGCTGTTATATGATTGCTAGGGTGTTGTTTGATGGTAGCGAGGACGCTGCCATGCTGTTGCTAGGGTGTTGTGGGTGGTTGCACAGGTGTTGCTATACTAAAGTATTGTGGCTATGTGGTTGCTGGGGTGTTGTGGGTAGCTGAACGTGTTGCTATGTGATTTCTAGGGTATTATAAGTGGTTGCTATGGTGTTGCTATGCGGTTTCTAGGGGATTGTATGTTGCTACAGTGTTTTGTTGGTGGTTGCCAGTGTTTTGCTAAGGTGTCATGGGTAGTTGACAGGGTGTTGTTATGTTATGAAAGTTGTTAAAAATTGTGCTAAAGTCGTGCTTGTCAGTAATCGTCAGGGTGTTACTATGCTATTTGTTAAAGTGCCATTATTAATAAGGTGTTGTCAGTAATCAATAGAGGGTTGTAGTGCTACTTTTGATAGTGCTGTTGGTGGTTGCCGGTGGATATCTAGGGTGTTGTGGGTAGTCGACAGGGCATTGCTATGTTATTGCAGGTGGTAGCTATGCGATTACTAAGGTGTCGTAATTAATCAAGAGGGTGTTGCTATGCTATTTTTTGGTGGTTGTCAAAGTGTTGCTAGAGTGTTGTAGGTGGTTGACAGAGTGTTGCTATGTTATTTCCTAGGTACTGTGGGTGGCATCACCCCCCCCCCCACCCCCACCATTTTTTGCTTACAATGTAAATATGAGCCTTAGTAAGAGCAACATACCTCTCAATAAACCAGTAGAATTTTAAAAGTGTAGTCAGAAGAGGCTTTCAAAACAAAATAATTGTCTCATACTATGATAAAAAGTTAATACAAACTAAACAAAGTAAGGCAGCAAACTACACAGAAGAAATGGCCTCCCACAATCCTGAGCGAGCCTACCTTCTCTGTGACAGCGCGGGCGTACTCGATCAACTCTCTCTTGGTGAAACTGTCCGTCGGGCTCATCTGCAGGGCTCCGGCTTTCTGGACCAGATAGATGCAGCCATGACCCAACTCCTGCACCCGAGTCTTGATCTGAGATCCCACCTGGAAATACAGCCATGATTTCAAGTCTAAGAAAGAGTTGGTATCCAAGTCCGCTGGAATCTGGGTCTAAATCTGAATGCATTCGTGCTCTGTGACTGCTCTAAAAGCCACTGCCTCTGTTCAACAAAGCTCTATCCAATAATTAAGAAGTGATTGTGACGGCCTTTGAGGGGGCCCGACAGCACTGTATGTTCATTACCTGACACACAGATCCATGGGTGGGCGGCTCTTCATTATGAATATCACAACGGGCTTTTAAGGCTTGTGGGGGTGCACGGTTGCTATGGTAATGGTAACGGCCGCTTATGTAAAAATGCTAGTGAAGAGAGCTGGTGACAACCACGACCACGTGTCGGCTTCCTTTTTTCAAATGTGTAGAGAGCAAAGGTGTGAAATGTGTCGGCTGGTGTTCGTACCTTTATTCACAGGTTTAACACCATGCAAAATGGAAGTACTGTATAGGGTTTGCTATATGACACTGACCAAGCTGCATGTGTTTGCTCCAAATCACTAAATAAGAAGGTGTGAATGAGTTTATTTTTGTTAGATTTAAGTGCTTATGACACACTATTGCAGATGAGATTTGAGAGTGAATAATGATGTTTACAGTGAATAACATTCAGTGAATTTATCCATTTCTCTCACAAATCTATCGAATGATTTCAGATGATTGGTATATAATGCACAAAGTGTCAATAAGACGGTTTGAAAGTTTTTTCTATATATGTGTGTACTGTGTATATTTATCATTTAAATATAAATACACACACACACAGTGTATATTTTGAAAACATTTGCATGCTTATATTTGTATTCATATAATTTACATTATATAAAAATATATTTAATGAATAAATATACAATTTTTCCTAAATATATAGATGCATGTGTTTGTATTTATATAAACATAATAAATGTACACAGTACACACACATATATTATGTAATCAAAAACTTTTATTTTGGATGTGATTCGTCGCGATTCATCGTTTGAAAGCACTAATAATAATGCCCTGCATCATATTTACTGAATGAAACCAAACACTTGTTTCTTAATAATTTCAAGGTGCTGGTTCTAAAAATAGTGCCTGTTTTGCTCTAGCATGTCACATTTTTTTTACAGAATATGATTACTTTCAAGGTGAAGAAGTCTTTTCTGTTTGAAGTCTTGTATTATTCCTTAAACTGCCACAAAGACATGATTCATATCTTCATCTGAGCCAGGTTATTTGTAGCTATTCGTTCAATTCTCAGCTTATTTTCACATGTAAAAATGATTCTAAGGTCATGATTTATGGTCATTTTACGCCAGATGTCAACAACACTGTTTCATAACAATTTAACTCAAATATTAGAGTGTGTTCAGCACATTTACGGAGGACTGATTCCTAAAACCTGCAGAGCAGCCTATGCTGGCTGTGCACAGAGACTATAAAGTGGAGCAACTCTAACTCTGCAAGGACAGTCTGGCGCTTCTGACAAGTTATGTTTTCTTATTAAAAGAACCTGCTACTTACTATTCAAATGTGAGTTTGGGCAGTGTAGAGTAGTGCTTGTTGTTTGTCATTTCTCCGATCACAAATGCAGACATGGTGTTATGTTTACGAAGCGCAATGGAACGTAACACGTAAAAAGACGGTACTATGTCATGATAATCAGTAATTATGCCCCCACTGGATGCAACAAAAGCCTCTTTTGTAATATGTTTTATTGTTTTTGTGTCACAGCGCTGGGACACGGCATCACATTATGGTAAGTTGCGTAACATTCCAGCAAAATGCTTGAGGTCACACAGTGCATCACAGTGCACTGGATAGCTGGTGAAACAGAGCACACCGCGCTTTTTTAGAACGATGAGTTGTGTACAAAACCACTCGTTTCAGGAAGGCGGGGCTTAGAGGAGAAATAATATTGTACAGTATGTGGAAAATAATGTGTTTTTTTAAAACTTAAAACCACATAAATATTGCATTACACAAAATACACAAAGTAATGTTCTTTTTAGCAACATCATATGACCCCTTTAATTCTGGAGTTTATCTGAGGCCATCTGCATGTCTGTAAATGTGTGTTTCTCAGATCACTGCTCCGGTGGGGGTAGAGAAACACTGCACTGATCCTCACCTCCTCTGGCTCAGCAGTGGCAGCTGCCAGGCGGCCTTGTTGTGCCAGCTGGCTGTAATCCACCATCACCTGAGACGCCAGTCCACCCAGCTCCTCCGGACATGTCACTGACTTCGTCATCTAGGGTCACATTAAAGAAGCATAAGCTGTGATACAACGAAGAATTGAGAAGATGTTGAAGCATTTCGAGTGAGCGTCCTCACCATTTCCTGTGCAGTAATGGCGATGGCTTTTGAATACTTCACCATGGTGGTCTGGTAATCTACAAAAGTGCCATCAGGCTCCGGTGGTGTTCCTTCATCCATCTATGAAGTAAAGAGACCCAAAACACAGTGATATAATGCTGGACCCAGTCCTAATACAAATTACTGTCTTAGTGTGGTGCATGTACATGGCGCAGCGATCATTCCCGCAGAAAATGATCAGAGTGCAGATATTCAATAGGCTGCCATTGTCTTCCAGCGTGAGTCATGACAGCATAATGAAAGATTGCGTGCATCCAGAGCTGATAAATGGAGATGTTGTGCCAATTCAGTCTAATAATGAGATACAGAGGCAGCTGTAGTATCTGTGACACATTTACATACGAGTGCCAGCTAGAGATGACTGTGATCAGAAAGGATTCTACAACATTCTTCTTTGCATTCTACCAAAAAAAGATTTTAACTTAACTTAATTTTATAATTTTCATGTATACATATACACACACATATTTATTGACTACTGTAATATATATGTATATATTTTACTATATGCATAAAATGCATATAAACTACTATAAAATATATAAAAGTATTTTGTTTTCTAAAGATATTTTATAGAGATGTTCATTAAACAGTTCAATAGTCAGTATAAAAACACAAACATGTTGACTACTGTATATTTATATATATTTTAAGTATTTATTTTTAAGATTATTAGTATTGGTGTCAATAATACTACAGCTTTTAAGATAAAAACAAAACAATAGAAATATTATATATAAGTAAGTGGTTATGATATACAAACACAGGTGAAATTTGAGAGTAAATAATGACTTAATTTTTTGTCTGTCACAGAAATATATAAATAAATAATCTATAATATATTATAATTTTCTGTGTTGGTCAAACTTTTTTGTTGTATTTTTGGGTTCTTTGTACACATATTTTACATTTTAATCATCATCATCAGCAGCATCATCATCATCTTATAGGAATTATTGGTACTGATCAGTGAAAAAAAAAAAAAAAGTTTAGGATTATTATTATTATTATTATTATTATTATTATTATTATTATATGGACTTTTTGGCCTTGCCCACTGATCTCCTGATATTAGCAATAGATATTAGACTTCGGTCATCCACTACTTTTCAACATGGAGCCACTAACCCGTCCAATGGACTCAGCGATGGACTCCACCATGCCGCCCACCATCCCGCCCTCACTGGCCGCTTCGTTTAAGGTCACCATGATGTCATCAACGGCCTCCTTCATCAACTGGGCCGCTTCAGCTATGGCATCATGGGTGTGGGTCGCCTACAAGAACAACCAAATAAAGTGTCTGATGGGATAAAGACGGCCAACAGACCCATTAGCACCCCTTCATCAACACACACATAACAAAAGTCTGTTCTTTCTAACCAGGAGCTCTGGGAATGTGCCGTCAGATGCTACAAGTTGCAAACCTACAGGTGGTTTCAGAACATAAAAATGCCCCATGTGTTGTTATTTCCATGTGTCCTACCTTAGGGTTTCCTCCGCCCTCTTTGGCAGCGTAGAGCATCTGTAGAGCAGATTCAAACAGCGTTTTGGTTTGATCCAGTATGTTCATCTGCTGCTGGTGGTCGGCATGTTTAGACGCCAGTCCCACCGACGCCACAATCACTGGCTCGAAGTAACTCGCTAACTGTGTCACCTGGAAAAAATAAACAATTATTGGCATGCAAACATACAGTTCCTGTGTATATTTCAGACAAGAGTGATATATAAAGTGAACTCATACAGCTTCTATATTTTCCAGCTATTTATTCGAATGACAAGCTGACAAACACTACAGACAGGAGGCATCAATCACGCTGCAATAAACAAAGCTGGGTTTAATTAAAACCAGTTTTTCAAAGGTATTTATAGACATGTTGTCATAAAGTGATCAATTAATGATGTTTATTCGAGTGGCACCGTGTGACTTGCACAAAAAAGAGGTAATATATAGAAGTACGGAGAAGGACGAGGTTGTTGAAAAGACCGAATTGCATGGATTTGCTGCAAAGTCAACATTATTTGCACTTCCATGTTTAAAGTGTCTCTGTTACCTTGTGTCCGAGCTGAGCCGCTTCCCCTCGAGCTGCGGTGGAGATGGGGTCAATGAGGTGGCCGATCTCCTGCACGGCGGACGTCAGCTGCTCCTGTAGAGCCTAATGGGAGCAGAGCAACGTTAGCATTACCTCAGACGCTAATGCTAACATTCATAGCATCATAGCAATGCCTATTATCCATGACTTGGTACACTGAGATTGAGCAGTACATAGAGGTTAGCCAGTCAAAATAGAGCTTATTTACAGTATATATTCTTAAAGGGGTAACATTTTAGTGTAGGAAGCAATTTTCACTGTTTCCTTATCAGCATGCTACTAGTATATTGGCTGTTTATTAATACTTAAGAAGTGCATATTAATTAATTAATCTTTTAGATCCCTTAACCCTTAAGGGCTGTTATTGTTTAAAAAAAAAACTGAAAATGAAAAATGTTTTTGTTAAATTAAAAATGTTACAAAAACAAACAAACAAAAAGTTTTACATACATAAAAAAAATGACAAAAGCACAAAATCACTATAATGCAAACTAATAAATATACATATTGTTTTAAATAAATAAAAATAAAGCTCAAATTATTAATATGATATAAGAATAAATATTTTTCAATAAAAAAATCTCTGATATGGAGAACTGGGGGTGCCACTAACTGATTTATTCATTAATTTAAAAAAGGAAAGAAATTACTTATAAAAAATGTCAAAATAAATACTTAAATACTTAAAAAGTTTATTTAATGGTTTAAAAATGTAGTAAAATAAATAAAAATAATACATGAATAACAAATTATTAAATGCAACTTTTTATGGGTGTTTTGTCTTAAAATCAAGTCGAAAATGGATATAGAAAAGCAGTGTATACATTTATAAAATGCTATTTTAAATGTTCTATTTCAAAATGAACTATTTATAAATGAAGTAGATGTACAGTCTTGGCCAAAATTGTTGGCACCCCTGAAATTTTTCCAGAAAATTTCTCACAGAAAAGTATTGCATTAACACATGTTTTGCTATACACATGTTTATTCCCTTTGTGTGTATTGGAACAA
>JAUMHE010000041.1:1418374-1439555 GCA_032359235.1 Enteromius mattozi | reverse complement strand
TATATATATATATATTTTAAATTGTAGGTATTTATTTTTATCGATAGATTAGTATTGGTGTCAGTGATGTTACTGCTTTCAAGATTTTAAAAATAATAGAACTAATGTTCAATTTAAACGTTTAGTCACCATTACAAAAACACAAACACATTTAAATATGTTTAAATATGTCTGACAAAATAAAACTGTGAACGAGTTTATGTTTAATAATAATAAATTTTCTGTCCTTCACAAAAATATAGAAATAAATAATCTATAATATGTTATTAATATTAAAGTATGTTAGTAATAAAATATATTAAAGAAAAAATATTAAATGTAAGAAAAAAATTAGTATGTTTGATTGTTATTAAGTTTTTATCAGACCCTCTAAAACAACTATAACCATTTACTGCATATTTATTTATTGATGAAGAAAGAAAGAAAGCAAGGAAGAAAGAATGAAAGAAATGCTATATGTTGGTTAACTGATTATTAAAAGATATCTCCTCAGTGTCACATGATCAGAAATGATTCAGAAATTATTCTGATATGCTGATTTGAAAGAAACCTTTTCTAATCAGTGTTAAAAACTGTGCTGCTAAATATGTTTGTAGAAACCATGATACATTAGATTTTTATATTATATTTTTACTTATATACATTTTGTGTTTATTTATATTGAATACATTTATTAATTATACTGTATATTTAAATGGGTACTAAATCTAACACACAGGTGAAATTGATTATGTTACACAATTACTGTGACAGTTTTGACATTAATCTGCTTAACTGTTATGTTATTATATTTCAATTTAATATAATAATTACTCTGTATTCATTGGCTTTCCCTGGTTTTCCATTTCACTGCTTGTTGGTGATATTACTTCCCCCTGGAGCTGTAATGAAGGGAACAGACTCAGTGTGCAGGAAAATTTGAGAAGAGAACGAGAGTGTGTGAGGACTGAACAGCTGTTACTGTTAATAACGCTTGCTCTTCAGTTATTTAATACAAGCTTGAATTAAATCTCATCTTTTACGCGCGCTATTATTATTTACCACCCGATGGAGAGTGAAGCTGCAAGCTTTTCACATTCACCAAACCGCTGAAGCAGGTGTTTATTTGCATGATGCTGACCTGATGGACGTGATGAGGCTCTTGATGGAGTCTGACACGGTGCGGGAATGGCCTGCCAGGATGGACCAGGTGGGCGGGTCTTTGGGGTTAAGGACCAGAGAGCGGGCGGTCTCTAATAAGTGGGTGGAGCTGTCCAGCATTGAACGAGCTGAGCGAAGGATCGGCTCCTGGGCTGCTGAACCCTGAATTGAAAAGAAAGAAGTTGAAAACCATTTAATTTAGTGTTTTTCATTATTTAGTTCTTAAAGTTTAGTTCTGATATGTATATACATATACATATATAAAAGAAACTTTTTCTTAAATATATACATGCATGTGTGTGTATTTACATATACATAATTATTATACACAGTACACACAAATATATTATATGAACAAAAACTTTTATTTTGGATGCGATTAATCATGATTAATTGTTTGACAGGACTAATTTTTATATTTTTTATTATATTACCCATCCATCAAAAACTGAAAATGTGATGAATCACCAAAAATGTTTCAATATTGATACAAACACACTTTCAATGCTAAATAATTCTATTAACAACTAACAAGCTGCTGTAAGAACAGAGCTAAACTCCCACAAACCCCAGAAATGGACTGAGGTGATAAAGTTGTCAGGGACTTGAGTTAAAAAAAAAACAAATTGCAAAACTCCCATCCACACTCACTGACCTTTTAGACTTCCTGTGAGGAAGTCCAGAGTCAAACAGTCAGTGAATGGAGAGAAACCACTTTGTTTTGGCACAACATTACAGGCAATATTTCAAAGACAGAGGAGTCATCTAGTTATTCCTGAAGTTAGCGTAGGCACATTTTACAAAGAAATACAGTACATGTGAAGTGAAAATTAACCATGTGTGCTGAAGTTGAACATTTTTCATTTTAGACAAAATATTGGCAGTTTCTTTGGAACCATTTTGACTGATGGTAAAATAAAATAGACAAATAAATCAACCTTCGCTTGTCTCTGAGCAACCCACGCTAGCGGTGTTTCTTTCCTGAATGAATCATTTTTGAATGAATAGTTTGAGTGTATAATTCCATATTTCACTCTTAAAACAGACACTTGTTTTGATTATTAATGAAACAGTCCTTTTTTAACAAATTATTCGAATAAATGTTTCAATCACTCACTCAAAAACAGTCACTTAATTAATTGCTGAATGAGTAGTAAGTGGAACAGGTTGAGTCCTATAGATATCCTATAGATAGATTCCTAAATGAATCAGTGCTTTTGATCAAATTGGTCAAGTGAACAGTTCTATGACTCACTAATAAAGATTTGTTTGGTCCTGAACGTATCAGTGCTTTTGAACAAATTGGACGGGAAAATGATTCAATGATTCATTCAAAGTCATTTGTTTTGTTCCTGAATGTATAAGTGGTTTTGAACAAATCGGTTCAGTAAAGGATTTAATAAAACAGTCATTTGTTTTGTTCCTGAACGAATCAGTGCTTTCGATCAAATCAGTCGAGTAAATGATTCAACTATTCATTCAAAGACGGTTATTTGTTTTGTTTCTGAATGTATCAGTGCTTTCGAACAAATTGATTATATGATTCAATGATACACTCATAAAGTGAATGTTTTTGATCAAATCAGCTGTAACCTGTAAAAAGATTCAGCATTAGACAGTTTGTCTGGAATGCCCTAAATAGCCAAATCCTAACCGCAGAGCATTGTTTTGCCATTTTTAGAGCTGTCTGTCCTCTTGATTTGGTTCACGATTTAAAATTCATCTCTAAACATTCAGTTGGAAAACACATGCACACACAAAAAATAATAAATGAAATATTGTGGTATTCAGTATTTCATCACCTCATGGCTTATCTGCGCAGGAATGCTGGCAAACTCAGGGTTGGAGGCAAAGGTGGAGAGATTATCCACAGCTTCTATCAGCGGGGTCGTAGCCACTCGGCACCTCTCGCGGTTCTCATCTGAGAAATCCCCATCCAAGGCCTGAGAAACACAGCAGAGATATCACATCTGCTGAAACACTGCAGTCCTCACACATAAATAAAGCTTTATCAAAGGTTGCAAAAGGTCACAAGTTAACGTTCTTCATGCAAATGCACATGATTCAATCAATTCTCAGTTACTTTGGTACTACATGATCTTTTGGTAATTAATTGAAGGCTGTACCTTTATAGTTTTGACAAGGTTAGCCGTGGTATTGGCGACCTCTTTGGCTGACTGCACGAAATGTCTCCGGGCTACAGGATTGGCTGTTTTGGAAGATGCCAGACGACAGGCGTTGCAAAGAGCCGAGGTGTGCTTTGCAACAATGGTAGCTGCTGACAACACCTAAGCAAAAAGATGAGGAAATGCAAGCCACAAAGATAAAAAAAAAACACCCCCACAAAAAGCCAGTCAGGATATGGCCAGACAAGTCAGAAATAAAGAATGAAACTTGATAATAAAGAGCCAGTCACCTGGGATGGGCTGCTGGCCGGGTCCACCAGATTCTGGCAGGCCATCTGTATCGCCTGATTGGCTCTTGCAAACTGGATGGGATCGACCAATCCCTGATGACCCGACTGGCTGTTGGGGTCTGAGACGCCTACCAAATAAGAGGCCTGACGAAAAACAAAGGTAAGAAGAAAATAAGAAGTTAGGAGTTAATAACTAGTAAACACAACATGAAACCAAAATGGATGTATTTATTTATTTATTAACTTAATATTATTGCATTATATTAATTGTTATATTTATTATTTACATTTATTATTGTATATTGTATTACATTACTGTATATTATAATTCTTGTTGTGCAAGATTCATTTGTGTAGTGTACATTTTTATAATAAATAGTAATAATTATTATTTTTAATTATAAAATAATAAATCACATAAATTAAAATTTGCACATCAAATCAACCTTTTTCCACCTCCAAAACAACTAGATAACAACAAGATAATTCAATTCAATTCAATTGAAGTTTATTTATATAGCACTTTTTACGATATAAATTGTTGCAAAGCAGCTTTACAGGAAATTAAGTTTCTACAATATGTTTGTATATTGTAGAAATTTTATATATTTAACTTATGGCAAAATTTGGCAATTCTCTATGTTGTCCGAGGGTTGGCATCCTCTGAGGTCCTCTGAGAGAGCCAACAGAGTGGGCAGAAAATGAATATTAACCAATTAAGCAACCGTTATAAATTACTTTTGTTTCTTTTATCCATTATTTTTTAGATATATTCAGATGTATTATATTCATAATAATTACATTATATATGACCAATTTAATTTGTACACTTAACATTATTTAATTTTCTTTTCTAATACTACTCCAAAATTAACTTTTTTTTAAACAAATAAATATAAAATATATATTAAAAAACATATTTAACCAATAGCAGCATAATATGTTTTGAATCTTTTTAATCTATTATGCTCTTTCTTTCTGCATAAATGATTAATTGCGATTAATCGCATATTTAATATGAGTAATATATAAATATAACATATATTTCTTACATATCTACATGCATGTGTGTATTAATATATATTAAACATATATAAAAAAAATTTTTTTGGATGTGATTAATGTGATAGCACTAATTTACAGTGTACTATGTTATATTATATTATAACCTACAGTACTGATGAATAAAAATAAGCCCTGTCCTACATTATTTCCCTTTCAGTCATCCAAAAGTTAAATAAGCTGCAAAAGCATTTTTAAGTTGTCGATTAAATCAAATGATAAAAATAGTTATCAGTAGTATAGTAAATTTATAATTGCATTTCTAAAGCGTAATGTTTCAAATGCATTGTGGGAGCAGCCTCAGAGAGCTTCAGGCCAAAAGCTCACCTGTCCCGCCGCCTCAGTCAACCCACACAGAGCTTTGGATGCCACAGCCACACAATCCCCGAACGCTGGCACGTTTCCCGTCTTACAGTGCTGTGAGATTCCAGCCATGGACTCCCCGAGAACCTGTTCAGTCAGATGGCGAGATGTATAAACATTTGGAACCAACACATCTCTTTAGAGAATTCAGGAATGCTGTGATGGATTCTTTACCTTGGAATTCTCCATAACGCTCTCAATGCAGTCAAAATAAGAGAGATCGCTGACCGGCTCATTGGGATTGTCCAACATTCCTCGAACAGCCTGTGTGTATGTGGGAGAGGGAAAGGTTAATACGCTTTAAGATGTTGAACATGTCTGCTGCTTTGAGATATTTGAGATTTTTCTGACTTACAGTATATCAAAGAATTTCAAGGCTCATAAATGTAATAAAAAGCACACCACCAGATACCTCAGAAAATGAACAAAAAGCATTGTGTGGGGCTGAAACAACCCATTTCAAATGATTACTGGAGACACACACAGGTTTGGACATAAATTATAATCATTCACAGAACACAAATCATCATTGTTGACTCTACTTTAACACACAGTTGACCTGTGGCTGGTGTATTTGAATGTTTCACAAAGGCAGCAAACAAAAGGCTGTTTTTAATCAACAAATAAGGCCAAATATGATCTAACGTTTATCTTATTTATATAAGACCACCATAGGAACCTAACGAGAAAAGACATTCGAAATATGGTAACACTTTACAATAAGGTTCACTAGTTAACATTAGTTAACTACAGTAGTTAACATTAAGTAAGTAAACAAAGATGAATAAATACTGTAATAAATGTGTTAATAATTGTTCGTTCATGTTTGTTAATACATTAACTAATGTTAACAAATGACACCTTACTGTAAAGTGTTACCCAAAATATAAATATAAATTATGAACACACTTATATATATATAGAAGAACAAAATTGTTGTAATTTTATCATTACTCTTCTCAAATATAAAACTTTAAGAGATTAAGAGTGTGTGTTCAAGTACCTCGAGTTCTCGTAGAGCGTTATCACACTCTTTTTGTCCTGGTGCCTGCTGGGTACACAGTGTGATGAGTTGATTAATGCTCTCTGTGACCGCTCTGAAACACAGAAAATCACACACAGTCAGAATGACACAAAAAGCTCCTTCCCTTATCAAAACTATTTTTCTCAGACTCATTGAGCTTTCACTTCGTCAATGTAGGAAGGAGGCACTAACACTGAGGTCTTACAAATTTATCAAAATCATGACAAAACAAGGTTTTGTTACACTCATATGAGCCAAGATTTGAGTCAGTGTGTGTGTGTGTGTTTTGGAGTGTATGTGTGTCAGTCTGCTCTCTCCTTCATTGAGGAAACTAAATCAATCTAGCTCAAAACCCTCAGGAACAGCTGCTTTCCTGTGGTACCTGAGAGGATTCTGGAGCGCACACACACACACACACACACGCACTGAAATGTTTTTCATCATAATAGGTACTTTCCACTGGCTTCTTTTGTTTTTATTTTGAGCTAATAATATTTTCTAACCCTTGTAAATGTAACTCAAGCCCAAAACATTTATCCTTTTTTTCTTCCGATTAACCTTTTTAACCTTCTAAGCCATTTTTTTATGTCTATTATGCTGTTTTATTACGCTTGTGTGAGGGACGTTGGACGAAACACACAAACCTGACACACAAACAAACATAGTAGCAAAGTCAGCCACAAACTCTCACATACATGTACATCCAAACAAACACACCCACAAATAAACAAACAAAACTCAAAGACTAACAAAACATGCACACACACACAAACATACAAAATTACAAAAAATACTCAAACACTAACAAACATACACACTAACAACAACAACAATTAAACAAAACTTACACATTAACACAAACACACAAACAAAAACACTCACATACAAGAAAATCCAAATAACAAATGATCAAACATACAAGCTAACACACACCAAAAATAATATCCCCACACATAAACAAAATGTAAACATTAACAAACAAAACATACACAGTAGAAACAAAAGAATACTCACACAATGACAAACAAAATTCAAACAACAACACTGCAAATAAACGACAAGCAAACAATAATAAACAACTTTAATACTAACAACACACACACACACACTAAAAACTCTCTCACACAATAATTAAATTGCTATTTGAGCAAAACAAACAACATTTATGAGATAGTCTGTGTTTTCAAATATGCAATTTAATCGTAAGCTTAGCGAACAGTTTGTGAGAATTTGATATTTTCCCATACAAAGAGATTATGGTTCTGCACATGCATGTCAGAGAGGCGTTTCAAAGATGTCCGCCGAGTGACATGACCTGCCTTAAAGGGACTTTGCAGCAAATTAAGAGTTTAAGAGTTGAGGAAAAGTCGTAGCTAATAGTGAGAATTGGTCCCTAAACTAAAGTATGGCCATTTAAATATACGGTTAGTTATATTCAATATAACCTGACCCTAATTCACACCTTAACAGTAAACTTTCTGCATCCAAACAATTAAAAATAAAACAAACAAAATAAAACAAAATGGTAACACTTTGTATAGGGACCCCTGATCTAAATATATATATGTAATGGCCTCTATAATGTTCTCTATCATAAATCAGTGATTAAGGCCATATTCTAAATCCCTAATCCTACCCAATATCTAAACTTAACAACTACCTTACTAACTATTAATAAGCAGCAAAATAGGAGCTTATTGAGGCAAAAGCGATAGTCCTTAAAATTAAGTGTGACCAACAAAGCTTATTTAAACTCTTTAATAAATAAGACCCCCAAAGGTTTTGTCAGATTTAGCTCACGTCTGGTCCCCAAAACATTGTTAGGTAGGCACGCTCTCTCACACACTCATACACATTTTGCAAAAACATTTAGCTGAATAGCTCATTTTTTTGTTGTTGGCTAGCAGGCTGCCCCTCAGGTTGACTGGTTAATGATCTTTAAACTCTCTCTAGACCGCCGAGTGCAGTTCATTCCTACCGTGCTGCAGCTGCGAGGAGGTTCTTGGCATTTGCCGCCCCTGGATCAACGGAGAGGGACTTGGCGGCCAACAGCAGCTTGCTGGATGCCATAGAGATGTTTTTCAGGTTGCCAATCACCTGGATCTGGTCATCTTTGGACTATGGAAACAGAAGACCGCAGCTCAGCCAGCAAACAAACTATGTTGTTCTTCAACTTTATTTCAGCAGAAAAATGTGCAGTGTTCTTTGAAAACAGGTTATATTTTATGGTTACAAAATGTAAAGGGATAGGTTACATAAAAATATCACTACTCTCATTAAGTTTTAAACCCATATGACTAAGGATCATAAAAGGAGATGCTTTAAATAACATACTGTCCCTTTTCTATGGAAGCTTGTTTCTGCCACGGAATAAAAACAAAAGTAATGACA
The DNA here is from genome assembly GCA_032359235.1 of Enteromius mattozi. Lineage (NCBI taxonomy): Eukaryota > Metazoa > Chordata > Actinopteri > Cypriniformes > Cyprinidae > Enteromius > Enteromius mattozi. Next base: position 1,431,159 of record JAUMHE010000041.1, on the reverse strand, counting down.
CAATTCTAACTTTACTTCTTTCAGTTCTGTAACAAACTGCAAAACGTAAACTTGCTTACAATAATTTTCTAACGGGGAAGCTTTTAAACTTCAAAAAGGATGCAAAATACCATTAAAGTATCATTAATGTGGTCCATACTTATGCAGCATATCCCACGTCTTCTGTAGACATATGACAGCTTTGTGTGAAGAACAGACCAAAACAGGTGGCAAACCACTGTCTGCCTTTCAAGGCACTGTAGGCCTACTGAATTTTAATTACATGATTCCACATAATTAATATTCATGAGCCGAGTTGATTAGCTTTTCTAATTTTTCCCTTAAAAAGAGCAAACTGTGGCTTTATTTTACATGTCATTTCAATGGGCTCTAGTCTCAAAGAGCTAGACTATCTGCTGATGGCTTCTGGCCTGTCCTGTCCTGGCAGACCTCTGTGTCCCGCACTATCCCTCAGTCATCCTTTAATGGGCATGTCACGCTCCATCAACCCCTTTGCTCGCCCGCCTCTCCAAATTAATCAACAAAACATGCAGAACCAGAACATCATCAAAGATTTCATTAGGGTGGAGCATCTTCATGCTCTCTGGAACAATTATGTGCCTGAGTGAATTAGATGAGAGGCGCTAATTAACAAATGAATCAGAACTTCAAAATGCCTATATAAAGTTTCAGAAAATGTTACCGCCATTTGTTTTTTCTTTTTGATTAGTTGTTTAACATGTATACTGTATACTACCTTTCAAAAGTTGATTTTATATCAATATTGTTAGATCATCAAAGAGTTCTTTGGTTCCCCTTTTGTAAGTCGCATTAGATAAAAGTGTATGCTAAATGCATAAATGTAAATGGACCGATGAGATGTCTCTGTGGGTGGAGCATGTGAAGTACCATCTCCCAACTCCAAGATGGCATTAAAACCATACCTGAGTGTGTCCAGCCATCTCGATGCCAGCATCTAAAAACTCGTCAAAGTCTTGGCTGAACTTCCCGGAAGCCACAGCCAGCTGGCTGCTGCTCCCACGTGAGGACTGCACCACATCCCCGGCTGAATGATTGAGCTCTGCTGCCGTGTGGTTCAGGTCAGTCTGGGCCTCTTGGAAGGATTTGGAGCATGGAGGAAGCTGGAAAATATTAGGGTTGATCACTGTTGGGCCTCATTCTTGAAACATGATCAGATGGAATTTCTGTGTATAGCTAGCATTTATGAATTGCGACAATTTATGTAATAATGTTTTTTTTCTGTGTTTAGTCTCACAAAGAACCAACAAAAAACTTACATTTTCCACCAGCAATTTCTTACTGGCCTCACCAATGCTCCTGAGGGCCATGTCCACATCCTTCTGTCCAGGTAAGCAGTTCACACAGTTATTCAGAGAGTGAGAGACAGCCTTCGCCACCTGAAAAACACAGACAAACACACACATTCCCACCAATAACTCTACAAAGGCCCGGGGAGATACGGCGTGAATCTAAAATTCAAATCAGCCCCTCGGCACAACAGAAAAATCCATGTCCCTAATTTATGCCACTGTCACAGACATATGCCGAGCAATATGTTTGCATCCCAAAGGAACCTGTGCGAATCAGGAGGCATGCTGGCACCTTCCAGAAAAAGGCCCGTCGAGGAACAGAGAGACAATAGAAAATAGCTCAGTTTATTGGAGATAATTGCCAAGAGGGAGCTGATGGGAGATTGATCTGGTTTTAACACAGTAGCTGAAGACGACAAAAACTATTCTGGCCTCATATAAAAACGAATAAATACTTTTTGTTTTGGATAACTATGTAACCAAACTTCTTTGTCATTGAATACATGTTCTCGCAGATGGGTGGACATCTGGCGTTATTTGCGTCTTGTTTGAAGGTGGAATGCATGCCGTGTGCGTCGTCCTACCTGTGCTAATCTCTGCTGGCTCTCTGCATCACCAGGGCACACCAGGGCTTGGTGGGCTTCGTGGATTAGCATGGCCGAGCCCTCCATCACGTGACAGGCAGAGTCCAACATGGCCGCTGCAGCTTGGGGCTCCACGGTACTCGCTGCCACTCCCCTCGCGGCCTGGGCCAACGTCCGGAGAGCTTGAGCGGTTTCCCTTGCTGCCACACCTGCCGCAAACACACACAAATATTATAACTGATATACGAACCAGAACGATTAATTGGACATTTTTTGGCATTCTGAGGTTATATCTATCACAGTAAACTAACAATATAATCAGCAGACCAATTAAAAGGTCAATATTTGCAACTATATTCATTCATTCATTCAACTTTATTTATAAAGCACTTTACAACCACCCAGCAGCAGACCAAAGTGCTTAAAATAAGAATAAAAAACCCACATAGCTCATAAAACACATTTAAAACAATAAGAAGACTGCACACGTAAGCCATACATATACACTATTCAACAAATGTCAGATCAGGTGTCAAAGGCCAAGGAGAAAAGGTAGGTTTTGAGATGTGATTTAAACCAAGACAACGAAGGGGCCTGCCTAATGTAAAGAGGCAGAACATTCAATAACTTGGGGGCAGCCACCACAAATCCACGGTCACCTCTAAGTTTACGTCTGGTTTTTGGGACTCTAAGAAGCTGCTGATCTAAGAGCACGCGACAGTATACAGGGGTGTAACAGTTCAGATATATATTGTGGGGCAGAACCATTTAAGGATTTAAAAACAAACAAAAGAATTTTAAAATGAATTCTATATTGTACAGGCAGCCAGTGAAGTGAGGATAAAATGGGAGTAATATGCTCAAACTTGCGACTCCCTGTTAAAAGACGTGCTGCAGCATTTTGCAAGAACTGCAGATGGGCCAAAGAAGACTCACTTATCCCCAAATATAGTGAATTACAGTAATCCAGGCGAGTAGTGACAAAGGCATGGATTACAGTTTCATGGTTACAATTAATCAGTCAATATGTATAAACCAGACTGAACAATTTTTAGATTATATTTGTCATATTAATCGACCAATATTTCAGCCAATATTTGGCACTGTGACATTATATCTATCTCAGTGACAGCTGATTTCTCTAGAGTGATAAGTCATTGAATTTTAGCAATTACTGGCTAATTATTCTGCCAATATCTGACATTATGAGATTATTTTGATCATAATGATCAACCAATATATTGATCAGACCATTTAATCTATGATATATATCATTAGAAGATTATAATCATCAGTGTTCTGGTAAACTGATAAATACAAATTCATCTAGCAATCTGAGAATATATTTATCATAGCAATCAAACAATATATACTGTAACTGGACAGTAATTGGAAAATATTTGGCATTCTAAAACCAGCCGATATCAACCGATATATCGGCCAGATGATCAATTATATTTGACATTCTGATATTATATTTACCATAGTGATCACAGAATATATCACCCTGAACAATTCCTTGCCCGATTTTTGATAGCATGAGATCATATCTATTACAATAACTAACTGGACAAATCCGATTATATGGCCGATATTTGGCCTTCTGAGACTATATCTGCCTACTATTGTGAAAGATTGAGATTATCTGCATAATTTGATAATGCTTGGCCTAATTAATCTTCAGAGTGTTTGGGTTTAAAGAGAAAATGTGCTAAATAATGTTCATTTAGTTTTACCAATTTGTTGGTAAACTGTTTACCTTATTTTTACATTTACTGGCTGACTGAAATAACTGTAACCTAAACTGTAATGCAAAATGAGGGACATTTTTGAAGCACCCAGCCCAAAAGTCTTGCTCCAAATAAAGCTTTAAGCCTCATTTTGGCGCATGGTTGACCCAGAATGCCCCTGCTGTTTCAACAAATGAATGTGGAAAGAAAATAAGGCGCCATATGGGATCTGGCCTTTACTTATAGAACAGAAAGCAAAAAAAAAAAATAAAAAAAAGAGGAAGGGCCAATGCAGGCAAATTGCATCAAATTGCATTATCCAGCCAAGTAGAGCCCAATTGCTGATGGTATGTTAAATCTAGTGAAAATAAGATTAATGAGGGTCGGGGGTTAGTTATACCCTTGGCTTGAGAAGCTGCAGGAGCCGGAGTGGAAGAGGGGGGATTTGTTCGAGCATGCCATTAAAATCTGTCTTCAGAAGCTCTCCTGAGAGCAGCGATCCAGCCAGACAGAGTGAAAAATTGATGGGTGGTGCAGGTAAGTTACAACATCTCCGCTCTCCTCTCGGTTTTCATGCCTTTAATTTGGAAGAAGCAGCTTTGTTGGAAAAAGTTTACAAGCATCTCGTAGATGCATTTTTAGAAGAAGAGTTAAGATATTTATCCAGATGTTTGTTTTTGTGGCTAAAAAATTGCAAAAGATAATAAAAACCTGTATGATTAACTATTTTTTGTAAAGCTCAACTGGTAGAAAATTTCACTAGGGATGCCAAGGTATAAGATATATCTTGAACGCATTGTAAATTGCTTCAGATCAAGCATGTTTGGTGCGTTTATTTAAAACTATACTGAAATAGCACAACATTCATTTTAACGTTATTTAACGTTTCTATGTCCATAGATCAGCATTTGCTGTTTTTGTTTTACCACACAATCTAAGCCTTAACCCAAAATTCAAAGGGTAATGATTGGTTGATAAGACGTTAATCCAGGATTGTGTCCTACTTGTGTAAATCCTGTTGTTATGCTGCACGTTTCATATCCAGTATACATATATTATACTGAAATATTGTGTTTCATATGCTGAAAAGCAACATAAGTCTTCTCACCAGTATAATGTTCGTTGCCCTGGGCGGCACAGGTCAATAACTGGGCCATAGAGGAGCCCACAGCTTTAGAAGTACTTCCGAGATCCTGAGCACACTTCTCCAACTACAGACACAAGTGTGAAGAAGTAACAGTGAAGAGTGCTGCTACAGTAACAAGTCTTAAGATCTAGTGTTATGTGATAAATTTCTCCTACCGATTCTCCCGGTAGCGGTTTGAGTTGTCCTTCCAGTGTGGCCATTTTAGCATCTTGTAGTTCACTCTTGAGAGTCTGAACAGCGCTGAGAGCTGAGTCGATCTCCAGAGGACCACACGCCTCATGAGCCTATGAAACAATACACAAAGATAACAAACAAACATTTTCAGCCAAATTTTGTGGAAAAAGAAAAGCTCCATTGTCCATACACCTTAGACAGGGTAGTGCCATATTTTATTTTTGACAGGACTGAATACAAAGCTCTGAGGGATTCTACTGTGGTTTAAAAACATTTTAATAGTTCAGCTGATAAATGTCTTTATTTAAAAACAAAAAACAAACAAAAAAAACTTTATAAAACAGTTTGAAAGCGAGTTGTGTAAAATTACGTCATTTAGGACCTTTATGCAGTGCCACTGTTAAGACTGTAAGTCTATTTGTTTTCATCCTTGTTAATTTCAATATGATGTCTTTTATCAATAGTGTAGAGATGTACAAAGCACGTCACTTTCAAACAATCAGCTTTCTGTTGATAAAACTGGATAATTTATACGAGCAGCATGAATCCGTTGTGAAGTATCCGTTGGGAGTATTTTAATAGCAACAAACAACAGTGGGTTGGAAAAGTCAATAATAAAATAAAAAAAAGAAAACTATTAACGATTGGACAGATATAGCAATAAAATTATAAATACGAAAAACTATTTAGCCTTCTTAAACAATAGCCTAACTTAATATTAAAGATTTATTCCACCCCAAAATGAAATTTTACGGTTGAACCACTGATGGCAGATGGACTATTCTGACGATGTCGTTCATACTTTTCTGGGCCTTGACAGTGTTCATTAGTCGGCAGTCAATGGGGCAGTCACAAGCCTCCCAGTTTTTATCCAAAATATCTTAAATTGTGTTAGAAGATGAACAAAGCCTTTATGGATTTGGAACGACATGGAAGTAAGTGATTAATGACAAAATGTTAATTTTGTGGTGGAGTAACCCTTTAAATTATTCTGACAGCAGCAGGTTTATTAGGCTGCGGTCACTTTAAGACTGAATGCACAGAACTAAAATACTTACAGTACAAGCATTCGATTACTTTCAAAACGGTTTATGTTCACTTAAGACATAAATCTGTGTGGGCAACAGCTTCTCTTTCACAGCTTAATACAATTTTATCAACTGTCTGTCACACTTCAGAAAAGTTCCCAGTTGCGCAGATTCCCATTGGAATTTGTGGAAAAAGTGACCACACCTTAAATTATGAGAAAACTATAATTTCTGTCCAAACTGTCCCTTTTAGACATGACTTAATAAAAGCATGAATCTCTGTGCCTGATGTTGTGCATTGCAGTAAGGTTATTACAATATGCTTGAGTATTTGAAGGTGTTTTGGCTCTACTAGTAGACAGTGAACTTTGGGCACCTTCTGTGCAGCTGTGCGCAGCTCTGCCAGGCAGGTGGCCAGGTTCTTGGCACACTGACCAAGTTGCATTGCAGCTGCCTGGTCGGTTACCGTCGGAACGGCCGCTTTAGCAGACGTCACCATTTTGCTTCCCGGCTGTTTGGAGACAGAAACAATGTGAGGATCATATAAACGTCAAATCAGAGGCTGCTAAACAAACACAGAATGTGCGTTTTACCTGCAGGAAACTCTGGCTCGCGATGATAAGGGCGAGTTGGGCACCAAGATCTTCTGGGTGGGCCTGACTGCCCCTCATTCCCTGCACTAGTTGTGGGATATGGTCGGCCACAGCCTGAAGAGCATCCACACATCCACAGTTGGAAGAGTTTCATTCAAATCCAAAAATCCTGAACTAACCAGAACATAACTACACACAATACCTTGCAGCTGAGCACGAGCTGCTGATGGGACATGGTGTTCTTATTGGATGCAGCTGCATTCTGGGCGGCGGCAATGGTTTGTGTAGCTGCGGCTGCAGCCTGCTTAGCTGCATTCTGCTCCAGACAAATAACAATAACGAATTACAGCTTCAGTAATTACTAACACAGCTAATAACAAATGTGGAAACAGTGGCAGACTATTACATCTGGTAGGGCTGCACGATGTGGAAAAAGAAAAAGAAAAAACCCCCCAAAAAACTAACAGCAATTTTTAAACAGAAAAAAAAAAAACTAATAGCAATTTTCTTTTAAAAATTGGGATTTTTCTTTTTAGGACAGCACTATTTTACAAAAAATGCAATGAATATACTGTGAATATATATAAATATGACAATACAACAACAAAAACTACAATAACAACAATAATAGTAGTAGTAATAATAATAATAATAATAATAATAATATTATTATTATTAAGTAATGCTACTACTATTGAATTTAACTACTACTAATGAATTTAGTAGTAGTAGTAGTAGTAATAATAATAATAATAATAATAATAATAATAATAATAATAATATATATATATATATATATATATAAACAAAAATAAAAATATATATATTTTTGCTATATTACACTGTAAATAGTGTTTACTTCCATTAAATAATTATAATTATTTATTATGTATAATAATAATAATAATAATAATAATAATAATAATAAATATAATACATAATAAAAAGGAAAAACAACAACTATAATAATAATACTATTTATAATATTATAATATTTTACAGTACATTTTAAATAATTTAATTTCATTAATTTTATTGTATTTCTTTATTAGGAATAATAATAATAATAATATAAATAAATAAATAAAAAGTACAACAAAAACTTTAATAATATTAATTATAATTCTTATAAAAATATTACTAATAGTTAAAATAATAATAATAATTTTTGTATTACAAAACAACTGTAAAATTACAATACCTAATTTTCCAATGTTCCATTTATGCACTTTTTCAGTATATATATATATAATGTGTGTAATAACATTGGAGTGACTTGATAATCACACTAAGTGATATCATGATTTTGGTTTCATTCAAATTAACTGTGCAACTTCTGGCACCGGTTTAGATGTTATGTTAACCTTACAAAGACCCGACTGTTCTGAGTGAATTTCATTACAGGTTCAGCGAGGATTGTAGAGCATTTGGGATGTTTCTGGCGGTGTCCATCATAAAAGGATTTAGCAAAATCCAGTGGCAGCATGCACTTTAGAAGTAAGAGCAAAAGAAGGCGAGCAACAAGAAAAAGATTCTTTGTTTTATGAAAGAATATTCTATGTGTGAGGAAGGATGATAGATGGAAGAGACAGAAAAAAAGAATCTCAAGAACAAAGCCATCTTTGTTGATGTGAAGAGACCAAACAGAACCAGAACGCTGGATTCCACTGACCGAAAAACAGCCAGTGGAAAAATACCCGCTACGGAAACTAGACCACCACCACATACAGGCTGATAAAAAGCCACCTCTTTCATGCTAATATGAGTTTTGAACTAAACAGACACAGAAACGGGGGATGGATGCTGTTGAGCTTTAAAATGGGCTTGTACAGTAATTAATATTAACATTTCATTAGCATCCTCCACACCACAATAGTTCAGTATGTTCAAACTGTGCGTTACAAGGCAGGCTCAAACACAGAGCGGACACAGAACAGGAGGTGGCATAATAATACATGTCCTCACCTCCAGTCGGTGAATGAGTTTCTTTTTGATGGCGTTCTGAGCGGCTGCGTTGGTGGCGACCCGCAATCCTTCAGCAGCCTCTCGCAGCCTCTGCTGCTGGTCTTCATTTTCTGGGTATGCAGCAGCACCCTGCACAAAAACAACACAGTACTAGATTAGTTTTATGTACTGCAGCTACTTCTGTGAATTGGTTTTCATAAGTTTACATTACTGTATATGTCGTTTACATGCAAAAATAGCTTGTTTTGGGCATTTTTGGTTCAAAATGGAAACAAGCTGCTTACTTAATCTGTGCATTATAAGGTTTACATTTAAATAAGGAAAACAATGTATGTATGTATATATATATACATACCATTTTTTTTTTGAATTGTGATAAATAAAGTTTAGAGTAATTATGAGTAATGTTTACAATGTGTCTGAACCTCAAGGTCACTACTGTGAATGTTAAAGTTACAGTTATATAGTCACTAATAGTCATTAACGAAAACAAACTACAATTACTAGATATAAAGTCACGATTATGGGAAATAAAATCACAATTGTAAGATATAGTCACGATTATGGAAAATGAATCTACAGTTGTGAGATATAGTCACAATTGTCAGAAATAAAAACACAATTATGAGATATAAAGTCACAATTATCAGATATAGTCACAATTATTGGAAATAAAACCACAATTACGAGATATAAAGTCACAATTAGGAGATATAGTCACAATTATGGGAAGTAAATCGACAATTATGAGATATAGTTACAGTTATGGTCATATACAAATATAGTCATAATAATTAGAAATAAAACCATGATTAAAAGATATAAAGTCGCAATTATGAGATATAAAAGTTATAATTATCGTAAATAAAACTACAAATGCGAGATATAAAGTCAAAATTATGAGTTAAAGTTAAAAACCACAATTGTGAGATAAAACCAGTATTACACGATATAAAGTCACAATTATGAGATACTGTATAGTCACAATTATGGGAAATAAAACCATAATTGTGAGATATAATGTCACCATTATGAGATACAGTCACAATAATAGGAAATAAAGGAATATTTTGTGATGTAAGGGTGCAACTATGAGATGCAGTCACAGTAATGAAAAAAAAAAACATTACATTTTTTTACTATGATGACTTTCAGATGACACTTTTTCCCCACAATAATAATAAGCTATATTATTATTAAACAACCTCACAACATTGCATGTTTACATTAGATATCAAGTGGTATCAGTTATCAAATCAAATTAATAAAGGTAATTAATCAATGACTCATCTATGACTGTTCACTCAAAAACAAAACTAGTAGCTAATATGCCATTTTGAAGCTTTGGTGTTTCTCTTTGTTCCAACTTTATCTCCTTGCTTAATGGTTAAACAGAAAGTGAAAGGCAACTCTCAGAGGACAAAGTTGTCACAGATAAATCCCAGACTCGGTCAGCCCTGTGAGGGGAAATTTTTCAGCACCAGCAGAACTCTCAGCTACACCATCCGCACACTTACGGCGCATTACAAAACATTCAATGCAAAGAGGAATTAAGGGCCGTCTGCTCCATCTCTGTTACCAAGGAAACTGTCTGTGGCTCATTCCTCCTCTTTACGTTTGATAATGGCAGCGATGTTGTGATTAATGTATCATGTATCAAATAAGCCAACCATCAGCCTGCACTTCATACGGCTGCATAAGAATCATATCCTGACCATTTATACTTTTCTGTGATGCTGATGGGGATTGAAAATGTAATCTGTGGTCTATCTTATCAGGAGTCGAATCTAAATGATGGCTTAAGGCTCTTTTAGGTACCAGAGATGAAGCAGTGATGAGGAGAAGCACATTAGTGTGGCTGCTGATTCTGGGTCTTTCTGATTTTGGATATTTAAAAAAAAACAAAATAAAATGGAAACATACAAAATGACCTACACCAAGGAGTCTTTTTTACCCTTTCAAAACGATCCGTGGCAGTACCATAGTACAGTGATTGAATCATGTTAAACATTTCATATAGCAAAAAAATGCTGCTCAATCTGATGGAATTTACAGCTGATTACAGAAGCGGCTTTACTGATAAAATGCGCTTTACATATCGCACAATATTTATTTTGCAGCCCTAACACAGACCAGGGCAGCAGACAACGCACCCTGTTTGTTTTCTTTATTTTATAAATGCTCAAAGTTTTATTTTTATGATGTGTGTATACAAATAAAAGTAGACCCTTTACAGGTCTGACTGATGTATTGCTCTTATCTGTATGATCAAAACTGAAAGTGTCATTTAAGTTCTTTTCGCTGTTATCAGGAGAAGATGCCATTGTCAACCCCAGACGGTTTAAAAACTGGCTTAATATCATTTTTATGTTTTATAATAAAATAGGAATTTTCAATAGTGAAAATTGGTTTGTATCTGCTTATTTTATTTATCGGTGTTTGAACCATTAGGTGTAATGGTTTTTATACTATTGGCCTACACCAACTCTACACCTACCCCTAGCCCTTACAGGAAACTTTGCGCATTTTTAGATTTTTTTAAGCCTTTTGAATTACGGGGACATTGGCAGACATCCTCATAAACCACCTTTAAATTGTAATACCTCTGTCATACCTCAACACAGTCGAGGTGGCTAATTCGTGCCAATTCACACAAATTCGTTCGACCTCACTCGTACGATTTGTCAAAACTCCATGACGGGTAGGTTTAGGGGCGGGGTTAGGTGTAGGTCATTCGTACAAATTCATACAAATTGGCAACTCATAAAATACGTACGACAACAAAAATCTTTTGAATTCGTGAGGTTGTATGAATTTGTACAAATTAGCCAACTCGTAAAATATGTACGAATTGCCATGAAACTGGGATTGTCATACCCATGTTATTAAACAAATTTGTGTCCCCATAAACCACAAATACCAACACACACACAAAATTATTATTTGGTGTAAATTGTCACGGTACCTGTCAAAACAAACATGATTTCATGGTATGAAATTATAGCATAATCAAGGTATTTTTAGTACTGTAAATGCATTGTTTGTATCTTGTATCTCTAGTTTGCATACCTTCGCAGCTTCCACCATTCTGGCAGTGGCATCGGCCAAGAGCTTGGCAGCGGCGAGCAGTTTCTTAGAGTTATCCACATCGATTTCAGCCTCAGCGTCGGAGCGCATCGCATTCACCAAGTCCGAGGTGGCCTGGGCCAGAACCCGTGCCTGTCGTACCATTTCACCTGTAAATGTGAAAATAAACATTATTTAATCGCCACAATATCAGCATGCTGTGTGGGCAGATTTTATATTTCTTCAGAAACATCTACTGGCATATTCTTGGCTCCTTCCACGGTATATATTCACTGTCCTTGACTCCAGACCAGAGCAGAAAAAAACCCAACAGCCATTCCACGTTTCTTTATTGTGAGTGAATCTGGCTCTGCTGAAGCTGTTCTCTTTGAAAATCAATCTTTCTGCATTCTCTCTGCATATCGCTTCAGGAACCGGAGCGCTCAAATGGTTGCGCACCCGTGTGACCTGAAGTACATCATTGATCAAGGGCCCTTTCAAAAGAGTGCCTACTCGTTTTCCATAAATGGACTCTGTATTTCCCGAACACCTACATAGATCCAGAAATACAAGCGCTGACAAGATTATCAAGGGAGAGAGGTGTGCTTAAGGGGTGTTTCACCTCTCGAAACGTAGGATGGATTCGGTGTGAAAATAGTAAGCTTGTTAAATCAACATGAAGCAGCATTCACCCGTTTTACTTTCTCTGTTAAGAGTTAAATGAGGGGAAATAAAAAAAGGTTGGACTTGATTTGATTCACTGCGAAACGAAAAGTAGGCTTTTCGTAACAGAATGAAGTCAGACCTGAATGTAAGTTCGCAGCTGAATGTGGGCGATAACCTTATTTCCGCCATGTTTGATGATGGGATGTGGAGACAGGTTCATCTTTGAGAACATCTCAGTGTATCTTAACACTTCTTTTATAAAGTGTATTTCCCATTATTTGCATTAAACCAGGGAATTAATTATAACAGTAGCCTAAAACAATGCTTAAACAGCTGTTTGGATGTTGGTTGCTGAAAATTCACATTGATGATCTTCCCTCATTTGGGGTTTAACAAAAAACATAATCATTTGGTGGTTATAAGTAATTATTCTGTCAGGGTGTGTTCGTGGGCAAAGCAGGCGAAGATGCAAACTTGGTAAGTAGACATAAACTTTACTTTAGACTGTTCACAGGACATGAA
>JAUMHE010000041.1:1377605-1391489 GCA_032359235.1 Enteromius mattozi | reverse complement strand
GGCTTCTCCGCCGTCCGCTCCGCCCTGGTGGACGTCTCCGCCGCCTGGTCCTCACTGGTGGACGTCTCCGCCGCCTGTTCCGCCCTGGTGGGCTTTTCCTCCGCCTGATCCACCCAAGAGGGCGTCCCCACCATCTGCTCCACCCTGGTTGGCGTCTCCGCTGTCTGCTCCGCTCTGGTTGGCGTCTCCGCCGCCTGGTCCTCCCTGGTGGACGTCTCCGCCGCCTGTTCCACCCTGGTGGGCTTTTCCTCCGCCTGATCCACCCAAGTGGGCGTCCCCACCGTCTGCTCCACCCTGGTTGGCGTCTCCACCGTCTGCTCCGCTCTGGTGGGCGTCTCCGCCGTCTGCTCCGCTCTGGTGGGCTTCTCCGCCGTCTGCCCCGCTACTCTGCGTGTCTTTAATAAACAGCCTGCATATGAACCCGAACGCCTCCTTGCTTCCCGCTCGTGACAATTAGCATGTAGTCATGTTGTTGTTCTGAATTTTAGCATCATGCTGCTGTGACTGGAGATTTTACCTCACAAACTTGTACATAATGTTACCTCACAAACTCCTTCTGCTGAGGCATGTTTTATGCATGTTAGTATTTGGTCATTTGTTGTTTACCACTATAGCTAGTGTCTTAATAGCCTCAGAAAAACGAAACAGGGAGTTACAATAATAGACCCTTTGTGCAAAGAGAAAAAAAAAGAAAAGAAAGATTTTATCACAGCCTCATGCTTGTGATTTTAAATAGGAACTCTTTCCTTTGTCTGCAATGCCTTTATCATCTTTTGTCTTTCATTTTTTAAAGTCTGTGTAACTATTTCATAACTGCAGATTAAAATTTTGTGTGGTTCGTGTGCATAACCTCACTCATGAAAATTATGCCCCATAACCGAGAAAGGTTTTTCAGATTATGGATGTTCCTTTATGCCTATATTTGATATGTAACTTGCTCCAGGGACAATGTTCCAGATATTACCGAGCTTTCCGTTTAGCTGTGTTTTAAAGCAATTCAATATGCGGTTTTCATGATTCCAAAATATGTCTTCTTATTCCTTCCATTTTTAACTGTTTGTGTGCTTTACTGAATGTGATTGCCATATATAATATGTCTGTGTTATGGTGAATATTTCCAAATTTCTTAAACAATAAAACATGAAAATAAATTAATAATCATAAAAATATGAATAATAAAATATTTTACATTTATTTTACAAAACTAATAAAATTTTTAGTTAAAGCACACATCCTTATTAAATGTAAATTATTTGTACATGAACATTTTCATTCAACCTTCTAATGAGCGGCACACTATTACTGCTTATAAGTGATAACCAGTGTTTGAAACTCATTTTCAAAGGATTTTGGAATTTTCAAAGGAAGTACCACTGGTCACGCACTTGTTTGTGACCTGATAAGCCACTATCCTTTTCACCATCTCTGCTAATTAGGAGCTCTGTTAGGGTTCTGCACCCCTCGCCTGATGTTTCATCCACTCTGGTTTTCCATCGTTTGGAGGCCCAGTTCAAAATATCCCTTCAGTACTGAAAAACACAGCTATTCTATGGAAGCCACTGAATGAAAAATAAAAACGTTTTTTTAATGTCACAATTTTTCTGGCAATTCTGATATTTTTCTTTATGAATTCAGAATTGCATGATATAAAGTCACAATTATGAAAAATAAAGTCTGAATTATCAGATAAAAAGTCACAATTACATTTATAATGTAATTTATAAAGGCACAATTGCGTGTTATAAAGTCATATAATCATGCAGTTCTGACGTTTTTTCTCTCAATTTCAAGTTCACATTCTGACTTTTTTTTTTTTCCTTAAAACTGTTTAATTTAAACTGTCATATTAGCTTGTGATTCTCTTAATGTTTTGGAATTGCAAGATGTTAAACTCACAATTGCAAGTTATAAAGTCAGAATTTCATGACATATACTCGCAATTTCGAGAAACCGTCAGAATTTTGAGATATAAACACAATTCTGAGAAATTCGAAAAAAAAATAATTGCAAGATGTAAACTCATAAGTTATAAAGTAATTGTGAAAAATAGTCAGAATTAGGAGATATAAACAATCTTGAGAAAAAAAAAATCTGAATTACGAGAAAGAAAACAACTCAAAAAACAAGTCAGAACTGCATTTTTCTCACAATTGTAAATTTACGTCTCACAATTCTGACTTTATATCTCGCAATTATGAGAAAAGAATCAGGACTGCGAGATATAAACTCGCAGTTGTTAGATAAAAGTCAGAATTGCGAGAAAAAATGTCCCAATTAACTTTTACATTTTTATTCAGTTGGGGAAACAGGCTTCCATATATTTGTTCTGAGATAACAAGCTATCTTTATATCGCAACTGAATTTAAAGTTCAGTTTTAATTACAATGTTTGAATGTTTGTGTGTGACAGTGCTATGGATGTGGTATTAAAAAAAGCGAAAACAAAGGCAGATGCAATAGTGGCCCAGGTTACATGGGCTCGATAACTTATCATGAGCGCTCCTTTGGGTTCATGTCAAAGGATTCAACCCCCGCAACTCTTGTTGTCAGGAGAACAATGGGCATTTCACATCTTTACCAGGTTGCCGTTGAAAAAATGTTACCAGAATAGGATAAAACAAAGAAAGCAGGCCAAAGCTGAACGAGGGCAACATCTACCCCTCCCAGAGGGAGCAGCATTGCTCTCCTACCCCTCCTCTTTAAAACTTTGGTGTACTACAAAGGCACAAAAAACAAGGCCCACTCGAGCATCAACTGTGTACAAGACTAAAAAGACGCTTTAAGAAATAAGAGCGCTAAGTCAAATTAGAACTGAATGTCAATTAGCTTAACATTTGTTATGCAGGAAGTTTTAAACATACTGCAAATTACTAATATGACTAAAAATAACAATTTGTTTTGACTTCTTAATTAGAATGCTCTAACCCTACAAATTATTTAGTTATTTATGAAATTAATATATTTGTATTGAGTGCTGGGGCATTACATTGATCAAAAGTGACAGTAAATACATTTATAATGTTACAAAAGAGTTCTATTTCATATAAATGTTGAACTTCCTATTCAAAAAAGAATCCTAAAAAAAAGAAACTATCACAGTTTCCACAAAAATTTTAAGCAGCACAACTGTTTTAACTATTGATGATAATAAAAAATGTTTCTTGATTAGCAAATCAGCATATTAGAATTATTTCTGAAGGACCATGTGACACTGAAGACTGGAGTAATGATGCTAAAGAAATTCATCTTTGCATTAAAGGAATAAATCAAATTTTAAAATATATCCAAATAGAAAACAGCTATTTTAAATTGTAGTAATGCTGTGTTTTTATATTAATATATCTTATTGCAAGCATACACTGTAAAATAAAAATTCCATAAAATTTACGGTAAAAAAACAGCAGCTGTGTTATTTACGGAATTCGACCGTAAAAAATATGTCAACAGCAATTTAGGTTCTATGGTTTTAAGTTAAATACCGCAATTTCATTAACTGATATAATGTTAATATACCAACCTATTAAAGTACTGAAATCTTTTTTGTATTTCTGATATATACTCATAACCACTAAATGTAGGTGGTGATGAGAAAGTCACATGCTGAACCAAAACCCATCACAAGCATCTTTTAAATATGAACATATGTAGAAGGCGCTCAGTGTCATTCACACAAACACTAAACACCCTCATGGTGAGACTCACTAAACTGAAATATTCAATAAACATTCATTCAACAACATTACATGTAACATACAACCCTAATAAACATAACTGATAAGAAAAAACTAAAAAGAAACATAATTATTTCAAAGAAAAAACATCAAATTCAAACAAAATTTTAAATGCAATACAAGGAATTCTGGGAAGGTCATTATGGTTTTTCCCTGTAAATTTTACAGGAATTTACTATTAACCATTTAATAGGTTTTTAACCGTAGTATTTTTACAGTTTTTTACCGTTAGCATCTTTTTTTTTACAGTGTAACTTCTTTCAACAACAACAACAAAAATCTAACTTTTGAGCAGTTCATTATAAAAATAATGAATCAATTTTTAAATGGCTCGTAAAGTGTCCATAAGTGTCATTTGGCAGAGATAAAACTATTTGAAAATCTGGAATCTGAGGACGCAAAAAATCTAAATACTGCGATCCCCTTAAAGTTGTCCAAATGAAGTTCTTAGTAATGCATATTACTAATCAAAAATGAAAATTTTTATATATTTACAGTAGGAAATGTACAAAATATGTTCATGGAACATGATCTTTACTTAATGTCCTAATGATTTTTGCCATAAAAGAAAAAAACATCATTTTGACGCTATTGCTACAAATATACCTCAGTGACTTAAGACTGGTTTTGTGCTCCTGGGTCACATTTGAAACCAGTCTTTTTGGATATTTTTCTGTCTCACAAAGATATATTGGTAAAAATATATCTGTTAAATGACTTCCAGCAGTTATAATTCGAATAAACATTGCATTTATAGATCCATAATTATCGTAATCCACATAACTTTTGCTAGCAATTGACATTTGAATGGAATATTGTAGTAGAAACTATGGCAAAATGTTAAAAATGTTCACTGTCATTAGCACTCAAATACCGTGTGACTTTTATGACATATTTCAGCTGCAAGGGAAACACTAGGCAGACAGAAACTCGTTGTATCACTGTTTTGCATTATGGGACAGTTTCTCATTGTGTCGTTTGCTGCTGTTTGACTCCAGACGTGTCATCATGTGCTCATCTCTGGCGGCCGTGAGCCATCAGCGTGCCACATCAGGCATGGAGAGGCAATCACGACGGAGCTGCCATATATTTATTTATTTATAATCGCAGCATGGGTCCGGACTGACAGAGTCACAGAGGTACATCACCGGGCCGGAGAATTTATCTCTCTGGACCGATGCCACCGAAACTGTGACGGTGCTCCCCTGAGGTGTGTTTGTGATAGAAGAAGGAGTCAGTCAGTCTTTGTCATGGCAAGGCAGCCAGCTGCAACCTGGGACGAGGATTGTTGTTGTCACGTCCTACACTATGCCTGAGTAAAAATCATAAACGCTGATACCTGGGCGGCAAGGAACTCTGGGACGATTATTTAACAGAGACGAGAGAGCCGGCCGATCATTGCCCTGTCAGGCAGATGTGTTATTCAGAGGCGGTTGGCTTATCGCGTGGCGAGCGCACTCAGTCGTGCACGGAGCCACAGACCTTGAAGTGATGGGCAATCACATGGCCTCGGGCAAAGAAAAGTGAGAGAGAGAGAGTGAGTGAGGTATGTTTGAGACGAGGAGATTGCAACAGCAGTGTTTGCTCACATGCCATAATGCCTTTTTTGTTAGGTAGTTGGCATGCTGGAAAAGAGGTAAAGTTCAAATGTTCACATTGATATTGTCTCAGTTAACGGTATATTTAATAAAATAGAATACAAATATGATATTACAGCAATACACAAGACACAGGTGCAGGTGAATTTTTTTTGGCATGTTAGAGTTTGGAGTATTTGGGTATCTCATTTTGTCAATGAAAATACTTAGAACAGACAGAAAACAATATATTTTAACAATTTTGGGGGGAATAAAATGTTGTTTATAATCTACACTGTAAAAAATGACCTTCATTTTAACGGTAAAAAAATACTACAGTAAAAACCTGTTAAATGGTTAATGGTAAATTCCTGTTAAATTTACAGGGAAACACCGTAAACATTCCCAGAATTTCCTGCATTGCATTTTAAATTGTGTTTGATTTTGATGTTTTGTCTTTGAAATAACTATGTTTCTTCTTAGTTTTTTGTATCAGTTATGTTTATTAAGGTCGCATGTTACATGTAATGTTGTTAAATGAATGTTTATTGCACATTTCAGTTTAATACTTCACACCATGATGGTGTTTAGTGTTTGTGTGAATGACACTGAGCTCCTTCTATATATGTTACTATTTAAAAACTTCTTGTGATGAGCTTTGGTTCATCATGTGAGTTTCTCATCACCACCTGCATTTGGTAGTTGTCAATGTATATCAAAGGTACAAAATAGATTTCACTACTTTAATATATTGGTATATTAACATTATATCAGTTATTATGGTTTATTATTAGAAATTACGGTATTTAACTGTAAATTTAACATAAAACCGTAAAACAAAAAATATTGATACCGTATTTTTCACGGTTTTATTCTGGCAACCACAGCTGCCAGTTTTTACCGTAAATTTTACGGATTTATTTTGACAGTAAATTGTATATGAACAAATCTCTCTGTACAAACCTTCAGGATATAGACAGGAATAAAAAAAAGTAAAGTTTGGTATGTGTACGTGCTGCTGAAGTGGAGATTTATGGCTCGGTGTTGGAGAAAAACCTCATTTTGGGAAAACGGCCTTCAAAAATATGTATTGTAATTGAAGTCTGTTGACACATATAGATAAAGTGCTATAAAACAAATACTTATCAGTGTCCCTTAAAGATGTTTTCTTTCCACTAACATGAAAAACCAAAAAGCCAAAAAAAAAAAAAAAAAAGTTCTTATGAAAAGCTATTCATAAATAGTCAAAATCCATTGAAAAATGTTCTTTATAATCAAAAAATGTGACGCTTCTTTATATGAGCGATTAAAACAAAGTAGCAAATCATAAATTGTGGAATTCTAGTAAAAATCTGTATAATTATTCTGGAATAAAACCAGTTAATTTAATAGCGGGGCATGTTGTCAATTGATATGTAACAATTAACAAAAAGGTAAAAGGTAACAGTAACGCTTTATTTTAGGGTCTCTTAACTATTAGCATGCATATTACTAGTATAATAACCATTTATTAGTAGTAATTAAGCACGTATTAATCCCTTATTCTACATCCCTAATCCTACCCAATACCTAAACTTAACAACTACTGTACCTTACTATTAATAAGCAGCAAATTATGAATTTATTGAGCAAAATGTCATAGTTAATATTGAATAAGTGTTCCCTATTCTAAACCAAGGTAACATACAGTCTTTGCTCTGACTGATATAAAATCTATAATTTGCTAAACACTTACTATGGCATTTATGTAAATACACACATGCATCAAATCTGCCTGAATTATATAGCTGGCTCTCAAATGTGATTGCGGTTTTATTGTGTTCACTCAAAAATACAATATTTTAATTTTAATTTGGAGGATAAAATTCACCAAAATGATCCTAATTTGTGACATTCTAGCAAGAGAAAAATTGCTACACGTTTTGTGCAATTGGCTTTCAAAACCTTTATTGAACTACATCCATTGTGACAACTAGCCCCCGTCTCACTTCCAGTGAAATGATAAAGATTTAGCATACATTAATACGCTTCCTCCCTCACTCTGTCAGAGCCGAGAGAGAAAGTGACAAAAACAAGCATAACTGTATCACAGTTGCTCTGCAGTTTCCATCACGCCACAATTTGAGCTGATTCTGTCAGACATTAATGTTTCAGGACAGCGAGCGAGTCATTCAGCAGTCAGCAAAACACTTCTCTTATTTTGCTCCCTGTCGTCATGTTTCTTCCCAAACTTTCAGCTGGGGAAAGACACTTCTAATCAGGTTGCCTGGGAACAAAAAGTGTTTAATGTCCTAATGGAACGACAGAGTTCCACTTTTAAAAAGCCACACATTACTTGTAAAGTGACTTCTCTGTGTCGTTACCTGAGTGCCGGCGGTTTATTTTTACCTCCCTTCTCCCCTCCTCATTCTTTAGCCGCTTCGGGAGATGGCGTTAGTTTGGCTTCATCTCTGACAAAAGATAAATGAGCTCGGGGTCTGTGGTGATCCACTATGGCTGCCAGGGGGTTCCAAAATAGCAAACTATTTTTCATAACGGGCCAAGTGATATGGAGTAGGATGCAGCAGGCGGGCTAACATTTACCATCTCTGCGTATATACAGAGATTCGATTCTTTTGCTTTTCGTTAAAGTTAACTTGAGAAGTTAAGGTTGTCTGTTGCTCCTGAAGGGTGTTGCGACTGAACGAGAGCGGGATAGTTTCTTTCATATATCTTCATGACGGGCTCAGATCATCTCTTCATCATTAAGTATACAAGGTTGTTTAATGTGAATTTGCAGTGTATTCCTGACTGTGCGTTGCCAGTTTTAGAGCAGTAGGTATACAGTTTATTATTAGTAATCAATGGGGATTCATGGTTATGTTGTGGATTTACTCATTACTTGTAATAGCATGTCTAAATATCCCTACCAAACTATTTTTTCTCACTATTTTGTAATAATACTGTTTTGAAATATAATATTTTGTAAGCTAAGATTACAAAAATGTTATAAAATATGAATATAGCAATAGACACTGAGACATTTGTTAGTATACCATAAGAGTACATAACTATAGGATTAATACCAGCTCAGAAAATTTTGTTTTATAACAATTAAAAGAGAATTTGTTGAGTTTATATCGAGATCAGATATATTTTATTGTAGACTGAAAATCTCTTTTTAAACAGGAACCACATGCAAGATCACTGGGTTTTTCTTTCTCAGGAGAAAAAATTCTCCATTTAATCTAGCTGTTTAAAAAAGAAAAAAAATAAAATTTTCCTTTTCCTAACGTACACTCTTATTCCACAGTGTAGTGCAGTATTGTTATATTTTGACCACAAACCTACCTAACCTTTTGTAGCATTTTATTATAATAAATTACTGTTATATTTACATTGTCAACATTCTAATGCAATTCCATTAAAATACAGAACACAGTTCCTGTGTAAATCAAAACCATGTTTGTTGTACTTCCTAGTGCCGCCCAGCACCTTCCCTGCCGTGTGATGTAATTAATGTGGTGTTGTAGAACAGCTCAAATCCTTTGATAACCTCTGTTCTGCATCTCAGATCCGGCCATTAATCATCCTCACAAACATGAGCAGGAGAAGAGGGCAGAGTGAGGAAAAAAAGCAAAAAGAATAAAGAAAGAAATAACTATATTTTTTTTTTACCTCAGGAAACTGTCCTGTGTCAACAGGAGCAACGGTGGAAATTTGAAAGAAAGTTTCCATTTAAATGAGCGCTGGTGAGCTGCGGAGGCACTTTGAAGAGCTGCGAGCGAGACACAAACAAGAGCTGCCGCCTCGGCCCGCGTTTTGGAGCTGCCGTTGACACCTGATGAGTGATCAAACACCGCTTCCTTCTCCCTACGATCCTATGTTGTAGTCTGATAATTCAGCAGACCATGTTACTAGAACGTCCCTACAATCAACATTTATAAAACCCTCCCATCACAAGCGCGTACGTCCTCAAAAAAATGCTCTTGTGGCTCTGGGATTGTTGCTTTCCTTTAGGGAACAAAAACGCGTGGAGCTAAAGCCTGCATTTGTAATAGATGAATTGCTATAGTTATTCTGATCTGGCTCCTTAATAGCAGGGAGCACAATAGAGGACTTGCCTGCTTGGCAACAGGTGGCACAGCAAGGGGCTTCAAGTTATTGAACAAACGCGTCTTTACAATCACTGCATGTCTTTTCACGACCGCATAAAGGTATGGTTGAGTTTTAAAATGAAACGGCAAAATGGATAAAATAGATTAAGGCCTCCAACATGTTCTGAATGCTGTAGGTGGAGACGACACATTCAGTGTATTCATGGTACATTTGTGGTTTCACTGTCAACAAAACCACATAATGTGAGGCTATTTTATAACTTGCAGCATACACCTTTGGACATTTTCAGACAACTGTGGTAGAAAATCTGCAGAACAGATTTAAACTCAATGGTCCTCATCCATTAAGCTTTGGTAGAGTTATGAGTAAATTCGTTGAGATTCCCGAAACCGCCTCCAGATTTAAAAAAGCTTTGTACGCCTCATATTTAATAGTTAAACATGTATGCAAATGGATTCCAGCAATTTGTTAAGAAATCGCTCTTTCATAATTAGCATAATCTTCGCCCAACTAGAAGACTTCAACACAGTTTCACGACCAAATCGTACGTATTTGTACAAGGTGCCAAATTCATGCTAATTTGCACAAATTTGTACGACCTCACTCTATTTGTGTAAAACCCAGTGACGGGTAGGGTTAGGGGCGGGGTTAGATTTAGGTCATTCGTACAAAATCATACGAATTGGAAACGAACTCGTAAAATGCATACGAATTGCCGTGAGATTGGGTTGAAGAATTATATATACAGAAACGATGTTGGAGTTCTTTCTCAAATATGGCACCAGTATACGGATTTTGTCGGAAGCCCTTTAAAATCTCATATTTGTGTACAAAACAGGATGTTCAATGAGCAATTGAATTGTCATAGCAATTCCCATTCACAGAGCTCCACAAGAAAGACTAAAACCGCTGTATTATGCATGTCAGGCCAGTAGATGGCGATGTCTCTATGTGTCTATGCACATACACTTTTCAGAATGCCATTGTTTTCACAAAATCACATTTTTGTAGTTTACATAGAGGTTATAACGACATTCTTTCCAAAAACTTACACTGCGAAATAAATTAGAATTTTTAAAACACCATTATCTTGTAAATGAAAGATCAAAACATACATTTTACTGTTTCAGCTGAAAATGGTGCCATGCAAATGTCCACTGTGAAAGTGACTTTGCTAAAACAATGGCTAAATAGCTATTTGGCTAACCTTAGTAATGAAATCAGTGTTGGACAGACAATAAAATTAAATAGTAGGTAATTTCAGTATAGTAAGTTTTCTATTCCAAAGAGTAGCAGTGTAATGCTACCAAATGGTAATTTTCTCATTTTAACATCATTGACATAAGTTTCCGGCTTTCTGTGTTTTACAGTAGGAGGCACTATTACACATCTTCTGAAAGAGTATTAAATCGCTGGATAAAATGCAATGCAGAAACAAGCAATTGCTTATGTAAGAAGATGAATGTATAAATATTCACCCAGTTCACCCAAAAATTTTAATTCTTTAATTCTGTTTTCTTTGCAAACAAAAAGCATTCTCATAGCTTCATGAAATTACACAAAAACGTAAAAAAAAATTGCAAACTTGTGTGGCTAATTACCGGTTTAAAATGAACAGCTTTAAATTCTGATTAGCCCTTCACCTTGGCAAGCTACAGTTTCAAAACTAGCCTCTGGCTGGAAGAGATCTCAGATTAACAGAAACAGTAAATTTGGACCAGCAAACGACCATGCAATATGTTGTGCGGTGACATCCTCATATTGTTTTAGTGTATGACAGATCATAGGAACAGAGTCCATTTTCTGTCTGTTGTTGATTTAATTGTAGCCTGTGCCGCTGCGGGCTCATTGATTTAATGTTTGGAGCCGGTCTGAGATCAGCTGAAGTGCAGCGGTGAATGACAGCACTCCAGTGGTGCGGGGAAGCTGAGGTGAAGCCTGCCAGACCGGGCACACCTGGGCCTGCAGGCAGATGGTAAGGGCTCAGAGAGGTTACGCAAAACCGTGCCCAGCCATATGTCTTTCAACAGTACAGAAACTTCTGGAAGCCGCGAGAGCTCCATCACGGCTGCGACCCGAACGAGTGCAGACTGAGCGTGTTCCAGCATGATCCCAGACCAGGTGTTGGGCAAATTGTTTCCTCGCGCCTTCCTGATTGGAGAGCGGCTGGAGAACAAGAGGAGGGCCGCAGCGGCCACATGGATGAGTCATTGACCTTTAGCTGAGAACAGGAGCCTCACGAGGAACCTGATGGTAAATTTTCACTTGTATTTTGTGATTACTTTATCATTGCTGGCTTTAAACAGACTAAATTTTCCTAAATGATCTGATACATTTGATGTCTGGTATGTGATTTAAATGGCATTTTTGCTAATTTAGTTTTTTGAGCCTACAAATAATACATTTTCAGTTTCAAAGAGTTTTTCTGGACCTCAACAATCCTGTCATCTTTACAGAGCATCATGTAAATCCAAACCTTTGTAGAACAGGAATGGAGATGTTTAGCAGAATATACAAGCCGCTCATTTCCACATAACGATGGTGAATGAGCACTGTCAATCTCCAAAAAGACCAAAAAGCAGCAAAAAAAATGTAATAAAAGTGGCCTATATGATTTGCATACTATATTTCAAGTCTTCTGAAGCCATATGATAGTTGACCATAAGGAACAAACCAAAATGTAAGGTAACACTTTATTTCGATTAGTCAACTTAGTCATCTAATTCTACTAACAGTAAGTAACTTTGCAACAGTGTTGATACACCAGGGGCCTAATTTATAAAATGTTATCCTAAATTTGATATTACGATCAACTCTCGAATATGCATACGTTTGATTTATAGAATGAACGTACGAACAGAAAATCACATCTGAAGTGCAAATTGATCATGAACTTGTGCGCAAATAAATGGTCTCAGCTCTTTGCCTTGCAAAAAATGCGTTTGAAAGGGAAACTCCTACAAATGCATATTCAATAAGGTCAGGTGCAAAAATAATGGTGTCCACGACTTTTCAGCGCATTTTTTTTACTGCGTATCTGTAGTAAATCCGGACAGTACTATTTTAAAAGACGGTTCCAAAAGACGGTTGTGCTAGTGCAAGTTGTTTGTAAAACTGGCTCCATAGCTCTGAAATCAAAACATTGATTGCCTAATAATACTAGTGTATTGTATGATGCTGTTGTTTTATCAAAATGGTGTTGAAGGCACTCAAGTAGTTGAAGAACGTTGTCCCAGTCATGCTGCATAAGAGCTTTCTTGCTTCTGTATATGATTAAAAATCCAACAAGTGCAAGGTTGGAATCAGAAGCATCGGCTCCTGGTCAAGTTTCTGGGAGAGAAAACCATCTTTGCAGTCCCAATGGATCCTGGTGAGATCTGAGAGTCTTCCGTTCCTTTATCCAGTGTTCTTACGTTGTCCATGATTACTTACGATATATAAGATCTCTGTTTTTTCCATTCCAGTTCCACCTGGAAACTCTGCCCTTGGGTTGTAAGCAAAAGATGAAGCTGTTGCTTTGTGTGGGAGAAAGCAGTATGAGGTTAGAACAAGTAAAAAATGGCAAAAATATTTCCTGTTGTTTGCTTAATCTAAAATATCCTTGATTTGCCACATGAAGTAGCATTGAAAATCACATTTAAATGCTATCTGATGTTCGCCCATGCAAACAGTCTTTTCTAGAAATCCAGAAAGCATACACGGACACTCATATGCCCAACTTTGAGCTATTTTTAGCCCCAGGATTTAGGCTTAAGTGATCTCTGAGCTCCTTAGACTTTTCATTCTTGACTAATTTTTCATGGTAGATTTCTGTATTATGGTAATACTGAGTCTAGAAGGGGAGCGAGCTTAGCCATACACCAAGCATGTATATTTTCACCAAGCCTATATCTTTCTAGTTAGTATACTTTCAGATTGTTAGAGGAAAAGAGAACCAAAGAAGCATACACAGCCAAAACGCCTGTAATACTTTTGAAAAGAAATGCAGAATTTTTACCAACCATAGTAAATTAGATTTGAATGATTACAAAACACCACCATATATCACCAAAGACCCAATAGCTCCTCTTCCCGAACACAATGCCAGCCTGTGCTAATGGCAGTGCCAGCCGTGTCTGCGAGGGCCTCAGGAATGATTGATAGATAGAATTATATCAAGGTGACTTCTCTCCCCCTCCATCAGGTTGTTTAGCTTGATCGATAATAAGAAACACGTTTAATAGGCAGAGCTGAACAGTAAAAGGCCATTTATCAGTGCAGTTAGCATCTCCTCCCGCCGTCCCCAGGATGACACCACACCATAAACTTATGGATCATTGCTATTCATCAGTACCAAAGCAGACTTAAGGAGAAGTCATAAACGTGGCTGATATAGGCAGAATTTAAAAGTAGCTTGCTTGTCTATTAGGGATGTAACGGTATCAAAATTTCACGGTTCGGTAATACCTCGGTATGAATGGCACGGTACGGTATTTATTG
>JAUMHE010000041.1:1347322-1367838 GCA_032359235.1 Enteromius mattozi | reverse complement strand
ATGTTCAGTGCTTTGCTACAATCTGTATTGTTAAAAGCGCTATATAAATAAAAGTGACTTGACTTGACTTGACTTAAAAAAATATTTTAATGTTCAAATAATTTTAAAAAAATTGTTTTTTTTAAATGTTTACTCTTAAATCTAGCCATGAGTGTATATTACTTTTAAATTAATTTTAATTTCTCGTTTTCATAATAGTAGCAGTAGTAGTAGTAATAATCATAATTTTGCCTTGACAATTGTTAAAATATGTGACATTTTTAAATTCTATCATCAACTCAAAAATTTGTTTTATCCTTTTCAAATAATTCTAAATCAATTTTTCAAGATATTTCTTTTTCATAATCTTGACATTCATATTTGTCATTGAATCTTCAGTGGTTGTTTCATGCGCTGACATAAACATTTTATTAAATGATTTCATCAGTTCATATATTGCCTGGGAATCAAACCCATGTTGTTTTTCAGTTTGAGCCAAACAATTTATTCAAATATTCTAGCAGTAGCTGTCATTGCAGAGGATTTTGACACTTTTAGGCATCTCAGAGCTGCTAGATGGTGCTGTTTGGTAGCATTGCCTGGTTACACCACAGAGACACCTTAAGATGACTCGCATTGCCTTGTTTCTTCATTTTTAAATGTATATTATTAGAACAGACTCAGTCAAATAACATCAGAAGTATAAATTTGGTCTGAAACAATGTAGAAAGCACTAACAGCTGGATTAATGCTCCTGAGTGAAAGGGTCTCTTGCTTTGCCCAGGAGCCCTTCTGTGTGTGTATGTGTGTGTGTGTGTATGTGTTGGTGTCAGACGTCTGTCTGCCATGCTGCACATCAGTCATTACTTTGAACTACCACAAACGTGTCACTCCATCTCTCAGTTTGATGTCTGCGTCAGATCAGAGTTTTACACACAATAGAGGCGCTCTGTGTTTCTGCTGCAACAATTTTGAGGTGCAGAAACACAACACAACATTTAATATAAAAAAGCAGTATTATTTTTACTGATGAAATAAAGATGTTATGGTCTTTGTAAACATGAATATATAGAGGGAATTGAAATCATGACCCATGACCTGGGAATCAAACTTTGTTTTTGTTAGCTAAAAAACAAAATACTTATGAAAAATGTTATGGTCTAAAAGGAATATATACATATGGCAAAAATGCAACTTATGTTCCATTGAAAGTTTTTATTTTAACACTTCAGATCCATGACTCTTGCTATCTATCTAAATAAATAAATAAAATCAGTATTTATTATATTTTATTAATGAAGTGAAGAGATACACCCACTGTATAACTAATTAAATTTAAATAATAATAATAATAACTGTTTTAAAATTGTATTCAACCCCTAATGATGATTTTCTCTTCTCTTTTAGAGCACTGACCAAAAAAAAAGTCAGTCTAAATAATTTATTTTGTACTGAAATCATTCTCCCTTGGAAGCAGTCAGAATGTATAAAATACCTCAATTTTTTCCAGAGCAAAAACATGTTTTCATTTATTTTAGAATAATTTCAAGTCTAAGAAAATTAAACTCTGTACATTTCCATGTGCAAAGCCAAAGCGATATATATCACGAATGAAAGGATCATTTTAAACGCGTAAACGATCAGTCTGCGGTTTTTGTTATGCCAAACGCCCAAAAATAACAACTAAAAAAGGCCCATAGATATATTCTTTCATATTTTTTTTATTTGGCTGTAAACTTTATCTGAAGGGTGTCCTGTCTGGGGGCCCGCGCTGTCCTCTTCAAGTGCTCTCTTGATTTGAAATATTGTCTTACATAATGAGGGAGAAAAATAGAGCGGCTCTGCACTCCTGCGCCGGTGTCAGTTTAATCAATCATTTTTAAACACAGGCAGGCATGGAGAGTCTCCCGCCCGGCATCCGCCGCATCCTTCCCCTGCTCCGGTCTAGCACGGCGGCAGCAATTCATCATCACTCAAAAAATGAAAGTGCCGGTGTATCAGACTCGTCCTTGCCTCTTCTTGGATTTAAACACAGGGGTGGGGGCTGATGGGAAGGGTGGCGGTGGGCCGATGGCGAGAGATGATCGGTGATGTAAGAAAGGAGAGTTTTCCCTCTGCTCTCTTTTTCTTCCTTGCGCTCCTTCTCCTGTCTTTCCATCTCCTTTGCTCTACTTTCTTCTTCGCTGCAATTCGAAAGCGCGGGACATGGGAGGCCAAAGGTCAGGATGGCGGGAGGTCGAGGGGTCGGTGCGCGACTTGAATGGGGGCAAAGAGGAAGCGGGCCTCATCTTGCGGACTTTTCCCTGTGGAAAGTTTGGAATGGGCCGTTTGTAAGTCTCACACACTCAATTACACTCACTCGTCCTTTCAACATATGAATTTCAGGTCCACTGGGATCGCCCGTTGGTTTGGAGAGGAAGCCGTGCAGGTGAAAAGTTCAACGGGAAAACACGTACAGGCGGTACATTTTCAATCACTTTTGGGACGATCAGGCCATGAAAAGCAATTACAAACTGTGATGTCTTTTTCCAAAGTGTCTTTTTGTTGTTTTAACGCAACTTTGCCTGATGTTTGTGTTCTGTGGTCACACCCGTGTAGGTCAAAGACTCGTGGTGGGTTTGTATCGGTGCTTCATCTCGCACTCCAACACATGCAAACGCACACACTCTGACATTTAAAACCGGTCTGTGGATGTTCCCACATTATCCCTGGTGGATCATCCCCCTCTGCATTTTTGCGCCGAGAAATGTCGCCCCACGGACTAATTATCCCCACGTAAATGCATAAACATGGCAGGCTGTGATTCCGCTTTCTTTTCCTACTCCTCACTGGGTTCTCAACCGGCCGTGCGACTCTAAACGTGCTTATTTTTCGACCAGTTTGTTATTTCATATGGTGATGAAATGCACTTGCACTCATTTCGCTTGTTTCGTTTGCATCAGTATGTTTCCATCAAAAGATTCGAATTAAACTTATGCGCAAAACTGTAATATCACATCAAACATTTGCGAAGAAAGCTCCGTTTCCATCCAATGAGTCAAAGAGAACAAAAACGTCACTTCTTGGTAAACTGTGGCACTAAAAATCAATAAGAATAGCTATAGGAGAAGGCACTGAATATATGATATAGACAAATTATATAGTCACGTGACTTTTTCAATGTGCATGGAAGAATTTATTCTGTAAATGTGTTTCCATTGTAGTTCATGCGCATTTTTTATAATCTGATAAAAAGTTTATCCTACTCAAATGTGTTATTTTTTAATGTGCATTTTTAGAATTTATGCACATCTTGGCGTTTCCATCCAGCATTTTTTAATGCGACATTCCAAAAAGTGCATAGAAATAGGTAGATGGAAACGTAGCTAGTGTTAAATTTAATGGTGTGACTCTTATGCACAAAACTGGAATATCGAATAACATAAAGCACTGTTTTTATCCAAGGAGTCAAAGAGAAGAAAAACATCACTTCCTGGTAAACTGTAGCACTAAATATCAATAAGAATATAGGAGAAGGCACTGAATGTTTTGAAGTCGTAACATAACATTCTGCAACTAATTGTGTGAAAATTAGCCTTTATTAATCAAAAATGTACCTGTAAACTTTGTACTTTTGTGTGAAAAGGAATAAAAGTTGTGGGAATTTTACTGCCTCTAGTGTTCATTTCAAATGAAAACCACAGCTATTCGTATGTATAAGTACATTTTTTCAGTTTTGCAGAAATGTATGAAGAAGCATGTATTTGCAATGAGCCTAGGTTTGAATTAGTCATTGAATCATTCGCTCAACTGATTTCTTTAAAAAAATGCAATTTCATTCAGGAACAAATGAGCTACTGAATCATTCAGTCAACTGATTTATTCAAAAATGCAAAATCATTCAGGAATGAATCATTCGCTAAGCATATTCATTCAAGAACGAAGCTTGTGACTGTTTATGAATGAGTTACTGAATCATTAGCTCAACTGCATTGTAAAAAAATGCAGATTTATTTAGGAATAAAACTTGTGACTGATTCACTCAACTGATTCATTCAAAAACACATATTCATTCAGGAGCTGAAAACACTCCTCTCTTTAACAGTCGGTACCTAATTTGCTTAAGCGATTCATTCTAAACACTAATTCATGCAGGAGCAATACAAATGACTGGCTGAATTCAAATATGCATGCTTCTATAATATATTGTAGGCAGTATATGAAAAGACTAGCATGACAGAGTGCACAATAATCATAATTTACCTGCAGTATGCAAATTTACCCAGATGACATAATATTTTCAACAAGATTCATAAGTATGCATCCAGTGGACCCTTTACTATCCCATGAAGCATCCCGGAAATCATTCAGACACACACACATTGTTTTAACATTAGTTTATTTACAAGCCAAAACTGCTATATTTGAACAACATTATGGTCGTTTAAAAATGCTTTGTCATCATTTTACAGTCAGTTCATTTTTAATTTACTTCTCAAAGGCCAAGCAGACCACAGGCATCTCAAGATCTTCACAACCTCTTCTGTAACCCGCTTTAGTTTAAAGCAAGATTTGAAGTTTGAGCTGTTGAGATTCTTGTGGTCATTCCACTTACTGCTAACAGCATGTGGAAACATAAAGCAGCAGGACAAAGCTGGGCACTTTTGGAGAATTACACTCAATTGTGTTTGTTGCGAAATTGTGTAGTGTGCACTATTGTAAAAGAAAGTCACTACTTCTTCTTTTTCCCTCCCTGGACTGTTTGGATTTGTGTAAACCTCCAGAAAAGAGGAATGATTGAGAGGAATGCGAAGTCATATTTCCTCATTATTTTGTTTACGGGCTGAGGATGGGACCAAATGTTTGGAAGCCTGTATAAACTATGCTTCCAAAGGAAGGTTAAAGGATTTTACATAAGAATGGCAGTATAAACAGTTCTTGAATTAATTGAGGTTTCTTCCGTAAATGGTTTTCAATTGTTGATTCTTTCAGAACCAAATCGCTTAATTTAAAGTCAACATTAAATCATAACTGGCCTTGTCTTAAAACACTTTCTTGGTATTACTGTGCACAATTCATCAGTGCACATTATTCCAAAGAAAAACAATATTTTTCGTAATTGTTCATCAAAATGTAATAAATTGTTCCAAAAGGTCGAGGTTTAGTTCGAGACTGCGTTAGCCCCTTGGTAGATATTGTCATTGCACTATTTAGACCCCAAAACATTTGCTGAAAATGTATTCACTTCCTCTGCAGTGAAAGGGTGCCATCAGAATTAGTCAAAACAGCTGATAAAAAAAAATCACAATACTGCAAAATCCATGACTCCAATCCAACAATTATCATCTAGTGAAGTGAAAAGCTGTATTTGTAAGAAACATATCCATCATTAAGATGTCCTTTATTCATCATATTTCTTTCTACAATGATGTTGAGTACATTTTTAGCAAATTATTACTCGCCAAAGACTATAGAACACCCAAGACGTGTCACTCGTATTGTTTTGAATGTTTTGAATTGCTTTGAGTGCATGTTCACTGGCTATTCACTATTTGAGCAAAAAAAAAATAAAAAAATGTTTAGTTGTTGTCAGATTTCATTGGTGATTTCAAATATGAAATTTAATCAAACACTGTAAAAAAAAAATTATGATAAAAAATGGCAGCTGTGGTTGCTGAAATTCGACCTAAAAAAAATACAGTAACAACGTTTTAGGTTTTACAGTTTTAAATTAAATTTACAGTTAAATACCGTAATTTCATTAACTGATATAAAGTTAATATACCAACCTATTAAAGTACTGAAATTTGTTCTGTACCTTTGAAATACACTAATAACCACTAAATGCAGGAGGTGATAAGAAAGTCACATGATGAACCAAAGCCCATCACAAGCAGCTTTTATATATGAACAGATGCTCAGTGTCATCAAATTCAAACTAAATTTAAAATGCAATGCAGGGAATTCTGGGAATGTCAGTTTACAGTTTTTCCCTGTAAATTTGACAGAAATTTAACTATTTAACAGGTTTTGACTAAAAATGACATTGATAGCTCCCACTTTTCATGATCTAATCAATTCTCAGTGTTCTTAATTCTCATTTATTGCATTGAATTTTCTATTTCAATTATAGATGCATCACATCGCAGAAGTAAAATGGGTTGCAAGCCACAATTTCATGCAAATTTTAAATTAGAAGTCACATTTAGTTCTGTATTATAGGTGTTCATAACTAGCAGAACTAGTTTTGTGTAAATATGTATTTAGGTCTACTACGTATACAGCACAGGTATGACGACTTTCAAAGCATGTACATTTCTAACCTGTATTTTTGCATGATTTACTAATCCAATAAGCTCAACCGCACCCATTGAGCGATACTAAACAAACAATATCAAAACTCATAAAACCTGTCCTATATACAACCTGACCCACATCAGCATTTCCTTACACATCACTGCGAACCGTCTAGACATTATGGTGCTTAATTTGTATGCCCCTCATTAACTAGAAGTCAGTTAATGAGGATGTTTAATATCTTCAGAGAAAGGGAGTGTCACTACGAGACGAGAGAGAACAAGTTCATACGCTTCCACCAACGCGACAGTGTGAGAATTCATTCAAAATTACATTTCCAAATTCAGATTCGTGAGAGAGCTGTAATTGCTCCAAAATCAATACACATTGTTGCAAGATAATGAAAATGGTCTGTTGAAGATAAAAGCCAAAGGTGCAGATTATCTCCCCAAATGGAGGGGAAAAAAATATGAAGAAGTAAGAGGAAAATGGATCTGTAATGACTATTCTGACAGATACCGTTTGTGTTTTTTGCCGATGTAAATGTAATATGTTGTTTTGTCAATGTTCCATAACACCTCACTTTTCACTGCTTCTAATTCGGTAAAGACCACAAGAGGTAGAAACCAGTGTGACCGAGCCAATGTCATAATGGGGCCAATTATCCAGGAGGAGGAGATTTGGTTTGGAGTGCTACCAAATT
This sequence comes from Enteromius mattozi, assembly GCA_032359235.1. Lineage (NCBI taxonomy): Eukaryota > Metazoa > Chordata > Actinopteri > Cypriniformes > Cyprinidae > Enteromius > Enteromius mattozi. The sequence continues at coordinate 1,360,880 of JAUMHE010000041.1, read as the reverse complement.
ACACAACCTTAAAGGTGATGATGGTTGCACAAACAGGTTTTGATTTGTCTGACTGTATTGCAAATGTATTAGTATATGTCATGAATCTTGCTACTGTATTATGTAACATGCCAGCGACAAGAACAAAGAAAGTGGTTGTGAAAACAATATCACAAAAGATAAATACTTATGTACCATAAATGTAATAATAATAATAATAATAATAATAATAAATTCTGATAAAACGCAAATCACAAACAAATAACATACTTCCATCCCAATATAACAATATTCTGTTTTTTAATAATGGTCCATAAAAAACTAACTAACAATAAATAAATAAATAAATAAAATAGTACTGCCAAATGATTAATCGTGATTAATTGCATCCAAAAAAAAAAAAAAAAAAAAAGTTTTTGTTTACATAATAGATGTGTGTGTACTGTGGATATTTATTATGTCTATATAAATACAAACACATGCATGTATATATTTAAGATAAATGTTTATATATATACATACACATTTGTTTATGTTTATGTTTATAGTATCATGTTTATATATATATATATATATATATATATATATATATATACATAATACTATAAATATACACATTTATATACATGTAAATATTTTTTAAATATATACAGTAAGTATGTGTATTTATATATACACAATAAATAAACAGTACACACACATGAAGTATGTAAACAAAAACTTTTATTTTTGGATGTGATTAATCGTGATTAATCATTTGACATTTGATATTATATAATATTACATATATATGATATATTCTTTTATCCAGTTGCAATAGCAATGGATATTTTATATAACATTTTGTATTGTATTTTTTATTTGTGTATATATATATATATATACATACATACATATATAGAATTTGAATATTATATTTTAATAATTAAGAAGAAGAAGAATCACAATCATCATCACCATCATCATCAATAATTCTGGAAATATTTTAGAGCTTCTGATAACCACAAAACCATTCTTTTCACTCCACACAAATAAAATACTTTCATTTTTTTCTCATTTACTATCCTGTTTTTAAAAAAAAAAAAAAAAAAAAATCACATAATGTAAATGAAATAGGTGGCAAACACTGTTTCATGTAGACTTTCAAGTAAGAATATTTTTGAAAACCATAATAAGATCGAATTATTTGAGTTTGGACCAACATATTTTCATCTTTTAATACCATAGAAGTGCAATTCCACACAGAAACGCTGCTGCGAGTTATCTTTCGTCACTGCTGAGCTGACTATCATCTCTAAAATGAGGAGAAATGAGAGGCATTATTTGCCTGACAGGCTTGTTATAAAGAGTAAATGAGAAAACATGTAAGCAATCATCGTGAGGAACACCCAGACATCATAAAATGCTTTTAAATCAAGGGACCTGAAGTCAATAGGCCAAGCAGAGTATGTAGAGATGATTTTGAGGGAAAAAACACACAAACATTAGATAATAGTAGCCTAGTAATGGGAAATAATAATAGCAGAAAAAAAGGATAATGCAATTCTGATGGCAGATGCACAACAAAAGCTTCAGGCTGAACTAATTCAGAATGATTGGTTGATTAAAACACAGACTTTCACTTTCAAATAACAAACGACCGGCCACACAGATCAGCCATAACTGACAATAAATAAATAAATAAATAACAGTCACTTTATCATCACTTGTCGGGGGCAGATCAATAATGGTCATAAGAGTCTATAAATTTCCAACAACAACAGAATTTCAAATTATAGTGTGGTCAATCGGCCACAATGTGTGATATGTAATAAATTAAACATATTAAAATAATAATTATATTAATTAAATATCAGATGTTAAGAATAAAAAGATTTTTATAACTATATATTATGTTTAAATTACTGTAAATAGTACAAAGTACACCATTTATATATAATATCCAATTATTAGTACTAGTATAGTAGTACTAGGCAATGATTAATCACGACTTATCGCATCCAAAATAAAAAATATTGTACACATAATATATGTGTGTACTGTGTATATTTATGATGTATAAACATATGCATGTATATATTTAATAAAAATATGTTTATATTAAATATATTTATAAATGATATAAATTATAGGAATATAAATATATACATGTAAATATTTTCGAAATATGTACTGTATGTGTGTGTCTTTATATATACATAATAAATAAACACACATATATAAACAAAAACTTTTATTTTGGATGTGATTAAGCGCTGCCCAGCACTATATGTGTCCAGATATAACTGTATAAATGTGTGTTTATTGTATTTTTAATAACATTTTATATTTGGACAAAGGCACACTTTTTATTATTTTAGCTGTTGACCAAAACATATTTAAGATACAGTTATATAATGAATATGGGCTTAAAGTGCACATGCTGAGTTTGAGGGTATTGAGGGTAAAACTATATTTTAATTTATTATATATTACACATTGTTGCCTATTGACCTTATCTTATATACTTTAATTTGAAAATAAGTAATATTTTATAGAATTACACAGTATTTTTATGATTATTTTGAAAGTCTAAATTATACAATTATACATTATTGATATATTTTACATCATATTTTAAATTATTTTACAATATGCAATATGTAAATATTTATTTAAATACATTTTATATCATATTTACATTTTATATTATATTCTCTATAAGCACAGACTTGTTCAGCAAAGTAAAGTTGCTTGATAGATTTATGATTACATAGAAATTGTTTATAAGATTATGCTATGCAATTCTACATTGTTTAGTGGATGTGATTATACTGTCTTTTTTTTTTTAAGTAAGATTTTTTCCTAGTTATTTATTCTCCCTGAATCCATTCCCTAAGTGAAATAACAACCGTTGCCATTATGTAGAGAAAAACACAACAAGCAATTGTTCTCTTCCTGAGATGAACCATTTTAAAAAGAAATGTTACTGTAGCATGTCAGAGTCGATTTCTTATTGTGAAAATGAGGTGGCTGAAAACAGTCAAATGTTCAGGGGCTCTTGATGTCTTGCCATTGCTTGAAGTTTGATCTTGCCGTACAGTTTAAAGCTGGAATATTACATGGCTAGAGGCCATCGTCAGTGTAAACACACCATCTCCAAACCTTGTGAGAGGCATGCCAGAAACAGCTGATCAAATCTGAAAAAAAAAGAAAAGAAGATTCATAGTGCAGCATTTTCAGAATGTTGTGATGGGTCTGGAATCACAGTAATTACAGGCTGATAAGCAGAAGATTGATGTTGGGTTATTTTAACCCGTCAGAACAGTTTGTAGATGTACAAAATGTAACTTTAACATCACATTCTAGGTTTCACAAATACAATTAAAGGAACCGCTCACCCAAAAATGAATATGTGTCGAATATTTAGTCACATTCAAGCCATCCAAGATGTTTATGAGTTTGTTTCTTCATCTGATTTGTAGCATTGCATCACTTGCTCACCAGTGGATCCTCTGCAGTGAATGGGTGCCGTCAGAATCCAAGTCCAAACAGCTGATAAGAATAATCCACAACACTCCAGTCCATCAGTTAATGTTTCGACAAGTAATTAATACCAAAATGTTTTTAACTTCAAATAAGCACTTTATCCCCAAAATTGCTTTATAAATTGCAAAATTGACTCATTCTGATGGCACCCATTCACTCCAGAGTATCCACTGGTGATGGTGTGGTACTAAATTTCTCCAAATCTGTTCAGATGAAGAAACAAACTCATCTGAAAAATAGGTTGGACATCTATCTTTGTCTCAGTCGACCATCAGAAATGTAGTGTTTTTTACCAAAACACCATGTGGCAAAATGACTTAAAAAAAATGTGTTTTTGGACACACTTCAGTATGACACTTTAACTCCTGAGCTCGTCTGGGAACTAACTTCATTTTTCGGAGCCATTTCAGCAATGGAATTTAACCAGCTGGTGATTTTTAGTGGATATGTGAAGTTAAGTCCAAGCTCACACAGGTTTATTTCATTAAATTAACATGTTCCACTAACATTTCACATAAACGTTTCCAAAAACTACTTCCATTATAATTTGAAACCTAACAAATGTCCTTTTGTAAAATGATTTGCTTGAAAAGTATTCCTAATGGCATTTAGCTTCATATTATGTTGGCATCGTGAGTGTCCAAATAGGCCTACTATTGGGGTCAAAATCTGTTGGCATTTTCAGACTAATTTATTTGTTTAATAGCCTAACACAAAGATAAATATTTGAGCTCATGCATTAAACTGATACGTTTTAATTTGAGGAAAATGTTATGAAATATTAAAATACATCACTTTATTTATGTATTTTGGTTTTAAAGGACACTAGCGCTTTCTGTTTATTTGATTGTAGGGCACCAAATTCGGCATATTCTAAACTAGTCCAAAAAAAAAAAAAAAAAAAAAAAAATCGTTACCTACTCAACAGGTGTTTTGGACCACAATTTTCACGAGACCAGCGAGAACCAATTGCGTTTGAGCTACGCGACTCACCTTTGGCGCCAAATTTAAATTTGCACGTGTGAACAAATTACGCGAGGTGGCAGAATATTGTTTATAAGTAACGTTAACAACGACTTAAATTTCGGGTTCTTTCGTTCTGGAGGTCTTGGAAAGCTGTTAACCACTCGTAAGGGTTATATTTCTATTTATTTATTATTATTTTTATGTTTTGACAGTCCCTTCACATTCAGTTTTGGAACAACGTATGCTGACAGAACTGTAACTTTCATTTCTTTAAACAGAAATGCTGTTCCACGTGACAGTTTGACAGTTTTCTGCGTGCAACCTGTTACAACCTTTAATTCCATTTTGACCTTTCAGCTAAAGGTAACCTCGATGTAATCGCACACTCGGTGAACTTGACTTGTTTGGGGTTGATGAGTCGAGTTGCCAGAGCATGCCAAAGTCCACGTGCAGTGCTCCGAGGGGGCGTGGCTCTTCCGCGCTGATCACATGCGGCAGGCGTGCTGTTTACCATGCCGCCGGGAAAACCTGCATCTGCTGCGACACTAAACCAAATATTTCATTAATAAGGGCCCTTCAAGTTTGCAATTGTTTAGTATCAAAACACGCCCCTAACATGCTGCTCTAAAACTTTGCTTTCCCTGAAGGCGAAGGGTGCTGAGGCTTTGATCAGCCGCTGAAGTCAGAGCTCAGACCAACTTAATCTACTGCGCTCTTCCACTGATTAAACAAACACAACCACAGCAACACTTCACTTCATTCAGTCAGTGTGCATAAGCTACATTTATGGCTAGATTCAAGACACAATTTACATAGTAAGTCGTTAAACCTGAACTAAAAAGAGTATGAAAGTGTCCTATATGCACTATTTTCATTTGGGAATTAAGAATGTGCATCAGAATCATGATATAAATATACTGAATTTAATAAGCATAATACCCTAAAATGAATTTCTTGTAACATGACCTTAGTGTGCTGGAGATCATTTTCTATCTAAGAGGTTAAAAAGTTGAATGATGATAATAAAGGCATTCACACTGCCAAACCTTGATATGTAATGCATAAATCCTACATTAGTTACTAAAAGATTGTGATAGTATTGACATCTTAGTTTTTATTTTTGGACTGTGGGCTACCGTTAACAGACAAAAACTGGGTATTAAAACTCACATCTCCATTAACAATATAATTTCTAGACAAAAAAGTGAATAATGCGTTAAAATTAGAACATGTAAATTAAAATATGTATTTTCAAAGAAATAAAATGCAATTTATAAAATGATATATATAATATTTCTGTAAGAAGTATTTGACTAAAATATCAGCTGACATATGGGCTATACTTTTTTATTTTTTATTTTTATAAAACATAAACCAAATGTGTAGGTGCAGGGATTCTAAAAACATATAATATAGGATGCTGTCATAATCGTCTAATTTGAGCAGTTTGTGCCCTTCTAGATGACGCATTCTGTATTTTAAAGCAGAAAATGTGCGGCTGTATCGTTAGAAGACGGGCAAAGACATGAAAGTGCCAGTGTTAATAGGTCTCACACACATCCATTCATCGGCTATTGACAGTGTGTCCCTGTTGAGCGGCTGCACTGGAGCTTCTCTCTAGCGCTGCCAGTGGACAATCAAACCTACACACCCACCTCTGTCTACACTCGCCTGTTCCAACATTTCTTACTTCTGCTAGAAAAATACATAGCTACAGCAAACCTCTGAGCTCTGAATCGCATCCGCGGCGCATCGTGATACACCAGCAGCAATAGCTCCAAAAGAAAGCACAACATGGAGTCCCCTCCAGATCCAGCGAGCGACCCGGGCAACGGCGTCTCAGAGCCGGTTACCCCGGTCAGGGAAACCCCGGTAAACCTGGAGACCCTCCGCAAAGCCGAGCACCAAGCCCCGGTGCGCCGGCAGAGCTGCTCCAGCACCAACAGAGGTGAGAGACAGTGATTCTTTGGAATCGATACGACATTGATTCTCCGTAGTATTGATGAGCAAAACTTCAAAGTGAATTCATTTTAAGTTAAATGGCGCGCGCGGCACGTCAAAATCATTCCAGCGCGTTTGGTTCACTGGAAAAGCGCGTGCTGAATAGGAATAAACGGCAATTGTGAAATATATAGGAATTAGGATGCTTTTAGAGTTGATGTGCTCGTATAATCGAACGATCCTGCTATTGTTGTGTGATGCATGACAGCATTGACACTGCAGACTGAAAAAATAAACATGCGTTTATTAAAAAAAATCTAAATGTGACAAAATGAAAGTCAATTTCTGATTTAAAAGTTGTGTGAATTAATATATATATATATATAGCGCACATAGGAATACAGGCTATCAGGATGGTATAATGTATTAGCTACAAACAAGTCGAACTTATGTAGGCTATTTTAAAATGATAAAATTCACGACCCGCCGACTCTTTTTATTTTGATATGTTTTTTTTTTTAAATGTTATATATTTTTGAAGTCCATTCATTAGTTGTCTGCATGCCTTTACTTGATCTTTGCACTTGTTTGTATGCTAGTCTACTTGAGCAGTAGTTTCGCATATATAAAATATATTCAAAACGATTTCCCGCGAAGCTTTAATATCTCATTTTAATAGAGATTTGTGTAAATATGAGTGTTTTACAGTACAGACAGTAGGTTTTTTTTAGCCACTCCCCCTTCGGTGTCTCATTCAACTCATCCAAGTTCAGTGCAAAATGCATCTGCGTTTATACAGACATAAAGTGAACAAGTGACACGACGCTGTATAAAGTAACGTTGAATGTCTGTCCAGGTTGTTGTGTGTCGCGCTGAAGGGTATATTTAGAGGCTGATATGGTGAATGTGGAATGTAAGCTGGTTATGTAACAAGTTTTGCCATAAACAGAGCAGGGAAAATCATTCGATATCTGTAATGTCGGAGTCTGCGGTTCAGAGTGTGTTTTTTTTTATGACTGCACTGTGGCGAGTATGTGCAATGCTATTCATAATGTCGTCTTTTTTATTGGTTTATGAAACGAAATTGTATATAAAACCTCGAACTCTGCTCCGTTCGCTTTCAAAACGAAAATATTAGCGCTGGACTGTGAAGTCAGCCGCGCGTGCGTTTGGGGTCTTGAGTTTTAGTGTTTGTGGCCAATCGCAGAATAAGCAGAAATCATGTCGAAAATGGGTTTTACGGATCTATAATACATCTCTACTGCTCTCTAGCCGTTGATTCACTTTTTTTTTTGCTTGGTACTTTCCCAGCTCTGTGCGGTTATGTAATAGCAGTCAGAAGAGGCAGGTATAGTGAAGCACTGTCCGGATGGGAGTTTTTAGGCAAGTCTATGCCATTTTTCATTTTTTATTGACTTTGAGACCCTCCTAACCTGCTGACCTATATTCACCCCCACCCTTTACAGCAGGACTAAAGTGCATCTGGAAGGGAAAGGGAAGAGAAAGAAAGCCTCAGTCCTGTTATGTAACCCTTGTGTGAATAGGCGACGAGAAACAAAGTGTTCAGCGGGACTGTTCTCTTCGGCTGTGTTAGAAATCCACTTTGCTTTCGCAAGACTTGTGCAACCGAGTCAATAGACCTGTGCCGTCATGACGTCAATTTGTAGGCCGTTGAGAATGGCGGGGTTTGATTTATGTCAAAAATCAATTATGTCACAGTCATACCTTAAATATGAATTTTGAAGCGTTTGCGTTTATGTTAGTTGCTATAGAAGCAATACAATGATTTCTGATTCATCAAGGACAGTCAGTCGCATCCTTTAGGTAGTTGTAGTTCTTGTTTAGTTCTTTTCGCAGCTCATGACTCATATTTGATTATGTAGGATTCACGTTAGTGAAGGAACGATATTCAAGTAATTTTAAACAGACACCTTAATTGACTCATAAATCTAAATACACCATCAGTCAAACCCATAAAATGCTAGCATACCAAACAACTAGTGATAAAGATGGTAGTTGCCTATTACAGTAGCAAAAGTTTAGAAAAGTTAGGGTTAGGGTCCTACTTTATATTAGTAAAACTGTTTTTGAATGTATTTATTGCTGTTGTAGAATAAACTGTGTCCACATAAGTTCAATGAAACAGGTTAAAATCACTTTATGTATTTATTTGAATTATTTATTAACAAAAAAATGCACTTGGTGACACAAAACTTTGTTTCACTGAACTTGTGATTTGGTGTGCAGATTTGACTTTATTCACAATTTTGAATTAACTCATCAATAATTATTTACAATATGTAGCACAGACAAACAGAACTTTTTACTATTTGTTGTATAAACAGTCAACTTGACTTGCTTTATCAAGGCTATGGATTTATCAATTACACTTTATATTAAGTGGCCTTAACTACTATATACTTACATAAAAAAGTACAATGTACTCATTGTGTATTGCAAACCACTTTTGCTGCTATTGAGGTGGGATACATGTACGGTTAGGAACAGGTTTGATGACATGGGTAGGTTTAAGGGATGGGTCAACAGTGTAATTAATAGAAATTAATGTAACTACATATAGGTATTTTTATAAGTACAGTGTAGCTAAGGCCACCTAATATAAAGTGGGACTGATTTATTTAAATATCATTGATTGGCTGTGGTACTGTATTCATGTTTGCAATTGGTTGCGATGCTCCACTGGTGCAAAAAACATGTCATAGATGCATGACGCAACATGCATGTAAATATATTGCTGTATTATCTGTTGCCATTTTAATGTTGATAATTTTTCTGTTTTTTGTGCATCCTTAATAGACAGCATAGTGTATTTTTTTTATGTTTGCTGATATGTCGTTATAGCTTATGTATCATATACATTATTATTACTTTAAGACTAAGTAAATGTCAATGTCACACTCGAGTACATGTTTTAGCAGCTGTGACTGTTAATCATATTCTGGCTGCTTAAACACTTAAGGTTTAGTCGGATCTCATAATTACGCACAGTAGGACGCCACATGCGAAACTGCTTTATTATTAGTTAACCACAAGCAGTTTGTGGTTTTGCTTGTGGTGTGTAAGGGAGTTTATTTAGCTTTGGCTGCATTGGCTGTGATTGTGGGTGTCGGAGGCAATCTCAGCACACAGATGAATTAACCACTTTCAGCGGATCTATGAAACGCATCAAACCGCATTACTTTGATCTCAAGTGAGAAGAGAATATAACCGAGGCCCTTGGAAGAGTTGGGATGACCGGTTACATTTATTAAGAAAATTATAGCAACTCTGTTTCTTTTAATTGAAATTTATCTTTTATGAATTTGAGTTGAGAGAGAGTTATTATTCAAGTTCAAACCAACTCTTATTAAGAACGTCTATAATACTTTGAGGAGAGAGAACCATAAATCGGCACAGCTCTGATTCATATTTTTGGCACATTTTTCACAGTTTATGTAACAAACATATTGTTTGACCTGAATGTCATTCAGTGGGCTAATTTCTATAAAATATTACCGGCATATTCAAGTTCAAACCAAATAACCTTTTCTGCCTCCGGTAATACGGAAACATACAATCAGTTTTGAGAAAAGACAATGTTAAACTGCACTTGGATTTAAGGTACCTTTATGGCTGTAAAACCTGATATTTATGTTATAAATTTGTCATTTGACCTGAATGTCATCCAGTGGACTAATTTTTTGCGCAAATATTACATGCATGTATTATTACATCTCAGGAAAGTAGTCCTATTTACTGTGTTTTCTTCATTAAATGCATTTTGCATGTGTTATATTTATTATAACAGCCTGATCTCATGTTTAAATGTAGGTATTAATACGTTTAATACGTAATACATTTCCGTATGTTTTTTGCTGTTGCTAAAATGTACAATTTAGACGTATTTTAACGTTTAAAACATACAAATTTTTATCGTTTTGTCAATAAGCAGTTTAGATTTTTTGAACCCTTAACCTACCCCAAACCTAAACCTACACATTTTATGGAAAATATGCATTTCTATCATTTTATCAATAAGCGATTGAGATTTTTAGAGGTTTTTAACCTACCCCCAAACCTAAACTTACCAATTTTTTAGCGAATATAAAAGGATATAAAACGCATCTGACCAAAATATGCAGGAAAATAACAATTTTCATCTCTGTACAGTGTAAGAAAAACATGACAGACAGATGTAATTACAATCACTTATTTATTGCACAAATGTCAAAAGCAGTACCAAAAGTAACCTAAATGACAATGTTTTGCAGTCCTCTCTGGCGGAATACAGTAGGTTTGTGTAAGGTCCAAAGCAGAATATATGTTGTTAATCGCCAAAAATATCATCCAGATTATCTTCTTGATCCTCTCTCAGTGAACTCGCGCATCTTTCGAATACACTTCACCGGTAACACGGCAAGTCACAATCTGTGACGAAAGCAGGTGTGAGCCAATGAGTGTTCGACTATCCTACTGTAAAACCTGTCGTTTGAAGCGGCAACATTTGAATTTGTAATGAACGCATCAGTCCGGTGCGGGCTTTGCTGTTTATGGTCACGTCTTCTCTCGCTGCTCCAGATAGGGATGAAGATCGCCAAATAAAGGCTTGGATTTGGGTGTGTTCCTCGCATGGATACGAAAGAATAGGATTACAGTGCACGAATAAAATGGTTTCATTTTGTCATTTTTGTGTTTTTTTTTGTGTATTCCCAAAAAGAAAAAGAAAAAGGAAAATCCCTTTTGTGGCCCATGGCACGTAGACATTAAATGACAATTAACTATTGCAGAAATTTTATTTATTTTAAGGGTTTAAAATGAAGTCTTGTTTTATAAAGGCCTATTGTTGGAAACGAGCTGGCAGCAGAAATCACAGAACAGAATGAAACATTATCATTTCATATGAAGTATTGTTAAATAGTATAATAATGCAGTTGCAAACAGCGTCATTGATATGACAACTAAAAATAAAACCACAAAAATTATAAAATTAATGCTGCGATTTCAATATTCATCAGGATCCATTTTTAGGTGTAGTCAATACGTCAGTTTTGTACGATTAAAAAGCTGAAAATTAGTAAGAATTTTTGCGTTTAGATGCTGAAAATACGTCCGTATTGTACGTTGTAGTGCCTGTAAAAATGTAAGTATATGTACATTTCATACAACAAAATTTTACGCAAAATGCATATGAATTGTCATGAGATCACGTTGATTATAATCAACACTGTTTAAGTGGTGCATTAGGTGTATGACACATTCAGTATCAATAATTAATTAATTAATTAGATTTACTTTTTTTTATTAAATCATTTGGTGTATTCTTATTTGATATATATATATATATATATATATATTTATTTATTTATTTTATTTTTTTGTGTATTTTAATTATTATTATTTTTTTGCACAGATCCAGATGATTTAACAACCTTTTTTTCTCAATTTTGTTTTTATTTACTTTTATTTTTTTTTACATTTACTTTAATTGAAAGTGTCTTATTTCAGACACTTTTATTTTTCTTGGTTTATTGCACATATAATATGATTTAACAACAAAAAAGTAAACAATCAGCCATTGTGGCTTAGTTTTTTTGTCAAACATCTGAAGTATTCTTCAAATTATAGTGCGTTGTTCAGACGGTACACTTAGCTTTGTCCACAGAAACCAACATCTGGATGTAAAGACTTTTAGTAAGAAACAAATTTACCCTTTTGGTTTTTTTTTACACCATGCCCACACATGGCCTTTGACCGAACCATGTTTTTGTCTGTTATTATTTTTTACCTGTGCTTGTCCTCATCCACAGAAAAACTCAGAGTAGGTCAGACTTCACATTTGACCTTCTAGTAATCAAAAGGCAAAGCTGAAGAGCGGCACATGCTGTTTTAACCCCGAGTGTTGACACTTGACATCTTGTTTAAAGGAGGTTCTTGAAGGATAACAAAGGGTCAGACAGGCAAGCACACAAATGCTTAAATCATTTAAAGAGTGTGTTATTACTGCATTCGGCCTTCTCCAGTGCTCAAGGAGCTAGTTTGAAAAAGCAGTATTTATGTTCTGTTTTTGGCTATTTTTAAAAAGGTGTAGAGCAGAATTGAAGTTTCTTAAAGGTACAGCTGACCCAGAAATGAAAATTCTGTCATTAATTACTCCCCTCATTTCTTTCCAAACACGTAAGACCTTCGTTCATCTTCAGAACACAAATGAAGATATTTTTGATGAAATCCGAGAGCTCTCTGAACCTCCATAGACAGCAACACAACTGACACATTCAAGGCCTGGAAAGTTAGTTAAGACATCGTTAAAATAGTCCATTTCACATCAGTCGTTCAACCATATTTTGCGAAGAAACAAGAATCATTTTTATGCTCAAAGAAAGCAAAAGTGATGACTTTATTCAATTTCTTCTCTTCCGTGTCAGTTCAAAAGAATCTAGCTCTTTTCCATATAATGAGTTTAAAAGTCAAAATGGGACAAAACACTATAAAAGTTCCTTAATATGAGTAGAAGACATAGAGCACATGATATATTTGTATATAAATAAAATGTAAAATCTGAATAAGGATGCAGATAATATTTCAAAGCTTTGGTTAGAGGGGAAGAGTTACAGTAAAAATTTTCTTTACTCTTTCCACCAAATTTCCACTTTCATTTTTATTTAACGCAGCTAAAAAAGTAGTAAATATAGATAGTTCGAAAAACATTGCTAATAATTTCTGCCTTTTATTTATTTTAAAAGACTGTTACTGTAAAGATAATGCAATGCTAGTCGTCTTTGTGAGTTATGGGACTTACAAAACAAAACAGAAATAAAATTTAGACAATGATAAAATAACACATTCTTATTTCAATGGTAAAAGCTTTTGCTTAATGCTGCTTAATATTTTTATGGAAACCGAATCGAAAATTATTTATTTGCAATCAATCTTTTGTAATATTATTTTAAATTATATATTATATATATATACACTACCGTTCAAAAGTTTTTGAACAGTAAGATATTTAATGGTTTTTAAAGAGGTTTCTTCTGCTCATCAAGGCTGCATTTATTAGATTAAAAATCCCCAAAAAACTGTAATATTGTGAAATATTATTTCAATTTAAAATAACTGTTTTCTGTGTGAATATATTTTAAAATGTAAT
>JAUMHE010000041.1:1323718-1334814 GCA_032359235.1 Enteromius mattozi | reverse complement strand
ATTTTGACCCTGCCTGCTGACTATCGAAATAAAGCTCTTGCACATGGATCCGAACGCTCATGCCGCAGTCATTACACGATCATTAATATGAATTCTATACTTTTATCTGCTCTGTCATTGGCAAATGCTACTAAAAAAGTAAATATTGCAAACAATAAAATAGGTTTCAGTCCTCATCAGACCAGAGATCTTCTTATGTGCATATTCAATTGATTTTTTTTTTCTTTGCATGTCCCTCATTTCTTATCGTTTAATCTCAACTGTTGCTGGACGAGTTGGTGCTGGTGCTCCAACGATAAACAACAATTGTCTTCTCCACCCAAATGTTCTGTTAAGAACTAGATAATAACACTCCTGCATCCTTCTTGACAGCAGGCAGATTTGTTTCGCGTTTTGGGCTTTCCAGCGGACCCACAATTACTTGGGTTTCTCTTGCAGTCACAATCTGTTCATGTCAACCCTCAAAGTTCAATTGCAGGTCACGTCTTTGTTGACAACTATGGGACGTAACAAACAGAAAAAAATAAAAGGCCCATGTAAACAAGATTGTGTGGGTGAAATAAAGCACAAGACTGCATTTCAGATTTGTTCTGTTAACATGCAGCATAATCTACCTAGTGGCGCTGAGGCTCACCACAAATCACCCAGAATTCGAGCTGAGCTATGCGGTTTACATTCTCAACACATTGACCCACATTTGTCACCTCTATTTAGCAAATGGAATCCTTGACTCAACTGGAAACATCTTAATTGATCATTTGCGTATGCCATTTACAGTGTTTCAAGGTATCGTACTTCAGTTGGAATACAGTTCTGTAATATTTATGGGACTTGCCATGTTGAGAATGATAAAGCTTCTGTATCCTATAACGACAAAGCTTAATTTGGCTAGCGCTGAATAGCTGACAACATAATTTGGCCTAGGCGGAACAAATATTGACTGCTCATACTTTGTTATACTCAGTAATCCCAGTCTAGTCAGTCTTTGTCTTGTGAGCCAGTCAAGCATTACAGAGACTGATTCAGATTTTTAGTGATTATATTCTCTTGTTGACATTCATTTACATTATGATCATATAATGGAGAGTTTGTTACTGTAAAATGCACATGAGATGGGCCGTGGTTTGAATTGGGGTTTGCCTCATAGCAATTTAGGTTAGTTATAGGATACTATATGCCGGTTAGTGTAAACATGTGCGATGTAGACATGTGTAGTAATGCCATATGCCTGTCTCATGAGTAATAGACAGCAGACATGTCTATTTTTGTCTCTTGTTGTCTTGCAGTCTTGGAAATGACCCATACAGCAGATTTGTTGTTCCTCACTGCAGTCCACTGGTGATATGAACATCAGTCGAGTAGGTGCGAATAAGGTTTCTTGTCTAGAACACAAACAAATGAACGAATCTTATCTGTATCTGATTGATTGTGAATGTAGTGCACAACTTAAAGGGTTAGTTTACCAAAAATTTAAATTCTGTCATTAATTACTCACCCTTGTGTCGTTCCAAACCCATAAGACCTTCGTTCATCTTCGGAACACAAATTAAGATATTTTTGAAGATATCAGAGAGCCATCTGACCCTCCATAGACAGCAATACAACTGAAATTATCCCAGATCCAGAAACGTGCCAAAAAAACTGGTAAAAAAGTCCATGTGACATCAGTGGATCAACTTAAGTTTTGCGACGATAGGAGACTTTTTTGCGACTTTTTTTTTGCACAAAGAAAACAAAAATAACATCATATACTCATCCATTCTTCTCCTATGACTTACGTCTTCCGCCATTTTAGAGATTACTATTACCATTAGTAACTATTCCACCATTACTACATAAGCATACGCTTTCCTCTAGGTGTAAACAACCACAGATTACGCACATGCGCATGCATTCACCCGAATGTAAACAAGGCTGATTACATCAAATATGTTTAAGCTTGCGTATACGTTCAGCATGGCGGAAGAAGAGTAAATTATGTTATTTTTGTTTTATTTGCGCAAAAAAAAAAATTCTCGTAGCATTGCAAACGTGAGGTTGATCCACTGATGTCACATGGACTGTTTTTACCAGTGTTTTTACCAGGTTTCTGGATCTGGGATCATTTCAGTTGTATTGCTGTCTATGGAGGGTCAGATGGCTCTCTTATATCATCAAAAATGTCTTAATTTGTGTCCCGAAGATGAACAAAGGTCTTATGGGTTTGGAACGACATGAGGGTGACACAATTTAAATTTTTGGGTGAACTAACCCTTTAAGTGAAATGGACTACTTCTACATTTTTCAGTTCTTGTTGAGTATTGAGAGTTGATTAACTCCAGTCCTCATTCATTATAATTGCAAGGAAAAGAGCAACTAGTACAGCCTTCAAAATTTCTCCTTTCACGTTTCACATGAGAAATAAATTGCTTACAGATTTGGAAATATCCCTTTAGCATGATTTGAGAGATCTTGAAATGGCGGTTTCCAAAAGCTCTTTCACCCAGAGCTGAGAAAGAAACAACACAAAGGGGAAAAAAGACATGAAAATAATGTGTTTAATCCAGCCCTTTTGGATATAACATCTGGCTCTCATGACTGCAGACGTTAGTTTGATACTAGAAGTTTACACAGCTGACTCGGAGAGGAAAAGCCTGAGAGTTTTCTCCTCCCATTTCGGCAAGGCACGTCACCCTGAATTGAACCTTGGGAGTAGACTTAGTTAGCATAAAATCTAACACCAAAGAGGCCACTGCTGAAAGAAAACAGAAGGGCTTAATGCAAACCTTCACACTAAGGAGAGACGCCACTCCTTTTTCCATTAAATCGGACAAAGTGCTGACAGGTGACAGGTCAGAGTGACTTCTAGGTTAATAGCCATTGGCACCTACACCAAAAAACTAATCTGACATTAGTTTTGTTTACATAATAGCTAATGGGTCTCAGAAGGTGCGTCCAGTTCCAAATATAAGGGCTCCCTCAACTCACTAGCCGTCAAATCTTTCACAACTCATCAATTCCAAGTTAGTGAGCAAGAAGGAAGCCTCTTCAGAGGGATTTCCACTCGCTCAGCCGAGTGTCCTGTTTGGGGGCATGACCTTTTGTCCAACTTTGTTCTTTGAGTAGAAAGGGGTTGAACATACAATTACACGGCTCACTAGGGTTCCCCTTCACCCTTTCCAAAACTCGAAGAGGGGGATTCGTGGAATGAGGTAACCCATGGGGAGAATTTCTAAGAAATGTTTACCCTAAACGTGAGCTCTGCACAGTGCTGAAGGCGGGGAGAGAGCAAAAGAAAGGGAAGGAGGTTGGTCCTGCAGAGAAACATTGAGGTTGTTTTGCCCGTGAGGCCCCGTGGTTTCAGGGGCAAATCTCCTTTTCCCGAAGACCCAGAGACAGACGGTGCCCTGGGCTGCTGCTGCTCCTCCTCCACCATCCCTCTGCTCTCGTGCCACCAGCCCCCAACTAATCTGGGGCAGGACGAGTAGATGGCTACACCTTAGGAGCAGAACAGAATGGACACCTATTTCTTGTCAATCCAGAACACCTGCTAGATGGTTTCGATGGTTCAGCCCCCTCGGCAAGGGTTGGGAACAGAGAAGAGTCATTAAAATAACTGTATATAATTTTTTTTCTCCTTCCCAACTCAGAGGCGGTTGCTTAAGTATGAATCACTTTTTTGATTGCTCATATGGGTTACAGATTGGATGAAAATGTAGCTTTTTTTTGCACTGCTTGTGCTACACACATGTATTACACTCTTAAAAATAAAGGTGCTTCATGAGGTTCCATAAAGAACCTTTTACTTCTGAAGAACCTTTCTGTTCTACAAAAGATCTCCAGATTATAAAAAGGTTAGAAAGAGGTGGTTCTTTAAAGAAACTTTGACTGAATGGTTCTTTGTGGAACCAAAAAATGTCATCCGTTTGAGAACCTTTTGAGAACTTTTATTTTTAGGAGTGTAAGCCTCAAATGTTGAGGAAAGTTGTGCTGTTACTTTTCTGAGTGACTGAATTTGTGAACTAGAAGAACTAGAATATCATGGAGATTTTCTTCAGAAATAAGGGTTCAGGCCAACTATAAGGACTAGAATACAATGGAGACTTCAAAAAATGTCAAAATCTAGCTGAGCAGGAAGTAGATGTTTTACTTGGCAGCATCGTTTTAAGATTTGATAGGCTTTATAAAACTCTTCAACGCCAAATGATATATATGAGTAATTTAGATGGGTAGCAATGTGCCATCTTTGTCATCATTGTCTAAGCAATGGCATCATCATAAATCATACTGAACATCTTGAGTTTCATTGGAAGGGATATTGGTGTATGAATATTCATCAACACATTGTGTATCAGGAGAATGTCTACTATTAAAAAGCAGGAAAACACCAGGATCAGCATGGAAACGGCACCATTCATATGTTTACCCAAAACATCCTGTGTAATTACAGTAGGCCTCTCATGAGAGTGATATGACACCTCTCCCAGTCTGTCTCTCGTGTTCGCTCCCTCCCACCCGTCCCAACCCCCACAATTCCACACAGGAAACAAGCTGTAATCCTCATTACTGTTGTTTTTTACTGCTTTGTTAGGGCTTGCTGTGTTGTGCTCAGTCAACACAACCACTTTTGTGAACATCTGACAATTAAAATGGGAGTCTTCGCACCAATAGTACACACACAAACACAACTATGTGGAAAAACTGGTTTAATTTGAGTTAAAAGGGGTAATTATGAGATCCAGCAATAAAAAAAGATTGCATCAGTTCTATAGAGAAATCTAAAAGTGATAACATTTTTTCTTGTAGGAAAAGGGGGGAAAGGCAACTTGGTGGCTGTGGCCCACTTTGTAAATCCCACAGTGCATCCAAAGCACTCTGGCATGTCATATTTCACATTTTGTTGGAGGAGAAAGGTTTGTATTTCATGTCTGTGTTCCATTAGACAATGTTTTGTATCATTCAGCGCTAATCTTTGACAAAACGTTCCTATCACTCCGTTCTTAAATTAATGAAATCCTCTCCATCAGTAATGTTGTGTGTCCTGATGACATGACATGAAAACTGTGGTAAATCCTAATGCTTTCCACATGCCTTGAGAAATGTGAGCAAGTCTGAACCATAAACAACAGTATGACGCACTGCAGGGCTGGTTAGCATGCAGAGCTAGCCGTTGCTAACAGATTAGCCTTTAGCAAGCAGTTTTTCTCTTCTCAAAGAGCATTCAGAATATTTTTTGTATTTTCTAGCAACATATAAATTACAAGCATTTCATTATAATATAACAGTTCACCAGTGTCTTGATTAATTTTAAAAAAGTATCTTAAAACCAATAAAATTTATGTATCTTTCCTTATCTGATGCCATTCACATCACAACTTAGTCACCAGTGAAGTGTTTGGGCTACAAATGAGTCAAGCACCTTCCATTGAGATAAACTGAAATTCTAACAAGTAGATCTTTTGAGGTATTATAGAACTTGATTTTGCACTCTCAATTGGTGAAACATTAAATGAGCCAATTAGCAATTAAATTATTTCTTAGACCTGTTTTTTTTTACATCAGAGGTTCCACCCTTAATTTTATGAAGCTACAAGAATATGTTTTGTGTGCATCGAAGATTGACGCAAAAGAGAAGAAATTGTTGAATGAAGGTATTGTTTTTGTTTTCTTTGCACACAAAAAATCTTGCAGCTTCATGGAATTACAGTTGAACCTAGATGTCACACGGACTATTTACCCTCTTCTAATGTCCTTACTACCTTTCCAGGCCTTCAGTGTACCAGTTCCTTCGCTGTCTATGCAGGATCAGGACCAGATTTTGGTTTTCATCAAAAATATCTTTATTTGTTCTCCGAAGACCAATGAAGATCTTACAGGTTTGGAAAAACATGAGGGTAAGTAAATGACAGAATTTGTGGGTGAACTATCTCTTTAAATACGAGTTCAATACAGTGCCAGAAATGAAAACTTTATCTATTCCAAGTCTACTTAATTCCAAGTCTAAAGAAGGCCAACTATAGGTCACTGGCTTCAATTTCAGCAACTGTGAGTGATGTTTACCTGAAGGTGTAGGGTGATTAGGAGAGGCACGTGTCTGTGATGGTCTCACACTGAAAGCATGCAGTGATGTGGTAATCAACGGGTGCGTCCCTCACTGCATGTGATACTTTGTTATGACTGTCAGTAAAAAGATCAATTGTATAAAAGTTTTTTTTTTTCTTTGAGGAAATAAAAACAGTGTTATCCACTAGATTAGTGATTCTAAAGTCCATTAACAGTCTCCCCGGTGTCTGTTTTGACATATCCAGTATGTTCTGCTGTATTTAATTCAAGATTGACTAGTTGAACTAGTAGAGCCACAGGTTCAAATCTTCCAGTCTCTGCTGGGAGAAATTGACATGCCTCGACATGCCTTGCTATGAGCTCTCTGTAAAGTTCTCCTTTCTCTCTGGTGCTTGTCCAGCCTGTGTTTCCCTTTTCGCAGAACGACATGAATTTTGAAAGACCCAAACATGAATGGTCCCACCTGTCCATCTCTTGTACCTTATTCTCTCAGAACATGAGGTGTACGTGATCTGCCATTCGTGCCCGTCAACTTCCCACTTCCCCTCCTCCAAAGACACGTGGGGAGAGTGAAGAGCGGAAACACACACCTTTGTGCCTGCTGGGGCTGTTGTCTGTCTCTATAGCAACCAGGTGGGGCCATCAGCTTCCAGGTAGGTCAGACACCTGCTGCATTATTCATCTCTGCAATGCGTAGCTGGCTGTAATCTGACTACATAGGAACAAATATCCCTCGACGCCGGACTGTGAAGTTACTATCAATCATTGTCTTTGAACCCACATCCTTTATTCTCTAAGTTTTGAGGAGGTTGCTAAATTCACCTTGTAATATATTTCTAAGAAGTGTTTTCCATAGATTAGCACCTATGGAACTTATATTGGGGGGGTTAACTTGGGCCAGCTGTTTACTATATTTTCCTTCTTTTTGGAAACATGTCAGGACAAAAAATATTTCGAAATTAACAAGTAGAAAACTAAACAATGCATTCATGACAGCTGTTGGCCATCTACAACAAGACAATGAACTTTGTGTCTGCGTATGTTTGTTTAGTTGGCTTGGTGTCTAGTTGGATTAATTTTTTCCATGTGGACCAAGCAATGATTCAGAAAGGTTAACTGACCTAAATGTGAACTTTTGAGTAGATCTGATGAGTCCATCAGATAGTTCCTAGAAACCTTGTATGTGACCCTCTGCAGTTGACCTTGTCAATAGAGAGGTTATGTTGACTCATGGACATGACCACCTGGAAGATACTTGTGATAACTGGTTCAGGCTGTAAAGATACCTGATGTAATTGCTTGAAAATATATGAGTCATTTTCATACTGTTGCCTAACACAAAAAGTGTCTGTTGACAAGATGTACAAAAGGAGGAGACGTTCAAACAGGAAGCAAATTAGTATCGTCGGGAGCCAGCACTGTTGACCTAAAACTTGTCTCTTATGCAAATCAGGCAGACAAAGAGAGCAGGAAGTGAAAGTTCATGCCAGCTCCTTCTAGTCAGAATGTCAGCTATGTGAGAAACAATGCTGTGTGAGCGCTATCTAGTGGTACGAAACATATTACAACTCAAAAGTAATGAGTTCAGAAACTGATGACCACCTGTTAGCAGCAACCGTAACAATAGGATAAATATTTTTTAAAATATATATAAAAAAGAAAAATTAATATTAAAATACCAAACTAAAATTATATGCTATTATATATAGTATTTAACAGTTTGTCTATCTATCTGTCTGTCTGTCTCTGTCTACCATCTATCTATCTGTCTATCTACATATATTTTTCCCTACAATATGTAATCTTTTCCTAATCTTTATATAAAACAACTCATCAGTCTGCAGTCTTGAAATTGGATATGTCACTTGATACGATCCCCACCAACGCAGATGAAATTATAATCATAATCCTGCATTGTCAATTAAGGTCTGCTGAGCTCTGTGGGTAATGTTAGTGTATGGAAATCCATCTTAAGACGATGGATTGAGTTTCAGCACATTCCTGAGAAGGGAGATCATGTGCAAACCCTCGGCCGCCTCACTGACTTGTTTTCACATATCAAATATTCTAACTTACTTAGACTCAGTCCTATATTCCTGTATTATACACTCAAGCTCATTCTGATATGTATTTATTCAAGACAGCTATGACTGGTCAAAGCAAATAGACATTAAATAATAAAACAAACCTGTTTCAAATAACAAACCTATGCTTTCATAGTGCTTTTTTGTTGTTGTTGTTGTTTTTTTGTTTTTTTTATGCTACAAAATAGTGCTAAAAAGCTGATAGAGTTTGGTGTCAGCTGCATGCTGTGTATATGTATATCAGGGTTTTGTGGAGCGCTCTGGTCAAGACAACAGGCTCATGAGTTGTAGGGAATTAGAATGTGCGCCTGAGCCATCTGCGCCCATAAAGCTCATTTGTGTCTGCTTACGAGGAGAAATTATGCATTATCTGTTCTTGAAGCAATGGAAACACTTTGAGTATTGTTTCCTGGAAGGCAATCACTTCAGTTAAAGGAGAACCTTCATTGTTTAGAGCACAATGACAGCTGTTGTGAAGTTCACAGAATTCGTCATAGGTAAGAGTGTGTTTACGTCTCGTGTTTACGTACGCCATAGACTCATCGGATGGTCCTGGTTGAGATGTTATTGTTGCGAGTTTATTGTATGTCAGGGATTCAATTAGCAAATGTACTCATCTGTGGCATTTAATCAAACGTGTTGGAGGAATTAGTAGATGTTTTCATTTTAGCCTGTAAACAAATCAGTGTTTGTCCTGGCTTTTTTTAAATCCCCTTGTGCATTTTTTGGATTGATTTTTATGAATTATGATATTGTCATTTTAGAAAGCATGCACAAAGCCTCATAAATAATAGAAAGTCAAGCTATCAGTGGATCACTACTCTTATGTAACACTAGAAACTGTTCATTTTTAACAAACTGATAATCTGAACCCTATATGTGACATAAGGTTAACTTTTTCTTCTTTGGATGAGCAGACACACTGTAGCTCTATTCACATCAGCTGTGGTGTTTTTGACTTGACATGGATTACTTTACTTTTCATCCTCTTATAATGAGATGAGGAGCTAGGTGTTTGTTAACAGGGTTGGCATGCCCTTGTAATTGTGACATCTACAGCCAATGTATCAAATAAAATAGGAAATTAATGAATACACAAATTTTACAGACACACACACACTGGTTTCCATTGTTTATAAGGATTTTCAATAGACGTAGTAGTTTTTATACAGTAGAAACTGTATTTTCTATCCCATTATTCCAACTCTACCTATAACAGAAAAAAGATCATTCTGCATAAACTATAAGCTGTTTAGGAAAAAAAAAAAAAAACATAAATACAGCAAAATTACTAAAACTTGAACTAAATTTAAAATGATTTTCATTTTAATTTAAAATAGAATTTAAGTATAATGACAAAAAGTTCAAGGTCCCTTCAGGGTCAAAAAATCCCCATAATGTAGAGAATACCATGTGTGTGTGTGAGTGTGTGTGTGTTCCTGGTTTGACTATACTTGTGAGGGACCAAATGTCCTCACTTATATAGTGAAAGATCAAGACAACCCACTAGTGAGGACATTTTGCTGGTCCTCACTAGATAAAAAGGCTTATAAATCAGTCAAAAGTAGATTTTATGTAGATCTAGTGTCATGTACATGTTTCTATGAAGGGTAGGTTTAGGGATAGGGGTTGGGTTGGGGGATAGAAAATATCATTCACCTGATAGAAAATCAATGGAATGGAAGTCTATGCAATGTCCTCACTAAGATAGCAAAACAAACGTGTGTGTGTGTGTGTTTGTGTGTGTGTGTGTGTGTATGCATGCATTTGTGTACATTTAAAAAAACATTTAAAAAAATAACCTGAAATAAAATAAACGTTGACAAAAAAACAAAAATAAAAGCTATATAAAAACATTAAAAAATAATTATTTTAAATAAAATAAATGTTAACTGAAATAAATAGAAAAAGTGAGTGAGTGAGTGAGTGAGTGAATGAATGAATAGAAAAAAACCCTATATAACATACATATTTAAAACAAAATACAAAGATGACAAAACACAGCTAATTTAATAAAGCTTTAGAATTAAAATTATTTTAATTTATTTAATGATTTTAAAATATATTATATATATCACATATACACAGTGTTATGTAAATACATACATTTATTTATTATTTATTTCTATAAATATATATATATATATATATATATATATATATATACTGTATACAATAATAGTAAAAGCTTTAGTAATTAAGCTAAAATGGTGTAATATGGAGATATTAGTAGATATGGTATAGTCACGGAGGTATGGGTATGAAGTGTTACTATGAACAAATGCAATTCCAACCATAACCACAAGAGGACAGTACTCTATTTATCAGATGTTCACATAGCATTACAGTTTTTCTCAGTCGCTTTTGTGCATTTCTCACAACAGTACTTACATTTGCACAACAGTTAATGCATTTCTCAAAACATTTAGTCATTTGTGCACATCATAGTAGCAGTTTCTCATTCCTTGCAACAAATAGCAAATGCTTTTGGACATGCATCAATTGCTTTCATACAACTCTCTATCATTACATACAAAAATGTTGAACTAGTTGTCAAAATCTGTCAAGCAAATTTGAAAAAAATTGTTTAAATCTTTTTTTTTCCTGAAAATGTCTTCTAAATTGAATCGTTTGCATAATGTTTTGAATACAGTAAATTAGAATTGCAAAGAGCATATGCAGTAAAAATGTGAAACATACAGATTCAGTGTCTTGTACTCAGATACCTCACTACATACAGTAATGTCTAACTTTACTGTAGGTTTCAAATGGCTGTGCAAATAGTATATAGTGCTGTCTTGAGCATTTTCTGGAAGTGTCACCAAAATCTGTATTTTTTGCATTGGAAAAAATGTACAGAGTAAACTGTCATAATGAAAACATGACAAAGCCTTTTGACTATCTTGTTCATAAACAATGGTGTCAGGACTTTTCATCTTGATGACACTGACACTTTCATTGACATGAATA
>JAUMHE010000041.1:1296085-1307662 GCA_032359235.1 Enteromius mattozi | reverse complement strand
CCCATATGTGGGACCGTACTCCCAGGGGCACGGAAAGAAAAATCCCATATGTGGGACTGTACCGCTCAACAGGTTAAAATACACAGTTTAAATAAAATAAAAATAAGTAAACACTGTGGAACGAACTAAATGAGAAAGTATTTTTTTAATGCAATATTACCTTAATTGTCAGAACTCAGAATTTAAAACAGGTGGTTTTACATTTCATTTTGAAACTCTTCCGCCATCGTCTTGTCTGTCTCACCTCACTCTTCTTGTCAGTCAGCTCGACTCACTCCAAGAACACCGGTATCAGTGCCAACACGTCTATTGCAGCAAGCCTAATATTTATACATTTAGTGAATTTTGGGCCTTAGGCAAATATAGGAAAGGGGCCCTATATTTACTTAGATCAACCTTGAGGTTCCTTTTTTGTTGTGATAGTTGCTGCTGCACAATGGTTTCCCATAATTATGTCCAGTGTTTCTACAGTTTTCTTATTATTATGGGATTCTTTCATTAACATTTATTCAATTAGCAGACACTTTTATTCTTTCATGTTGTAGACCACGAAATAGCGATTGATTAACAGCTGAGATGCAAAACGTAGTCAGAAGTATAAATTATTATTATATTTAATGACACAAACCTGATTAGACATACACATACTGTTTTGTGATATACCTTTATCTACATTTCAAGATGTTAACCCGCGCAAAAATTATGATTTATAATCAAGTCGTCTGATAAAATAAAACAGGCTATAAGATAATGACAATAGCTGTGCTTGCATGTAAAATTAGGTGCCGTTTACACTAGTGCGTTTTCGTTTTAAAACGGCGTTCGAAAACGATCCTCGTTTACACTGGCGTTAAACCTACCCCGGAGTTTTCAAACAGGGTCTGCAGCGTTTTCAAAAGTGTCCGTTTTCGAGGGTGGAAAACGCCGGATTAGTGTAAACGGGCCTCAGAGAAGCAACATGTCTGAGTTTTAACTGAAAGTGCAGCTCCCTTCAGCTGTTCACTGAACAAAGCAGACGCAGAGAGAGAGGTGCGCCGCGGAAAGATCGAGAGACCTTGCGCTCGTGCGGCAGTCAGCTTCAGATGCATTTTCGTTTGCCACAAGCAGGATACACAAGAAGCACGTTCAACGCGGACACGCAGACGGTTGTCGTGGTAATAAACACCGTAAATAGCAACCGTTCACGTGTCCGCGGTTAATGCGCATCTCGTGTATGAAGAGCATTGTGGGGGCCCCTTGGCTTTTGGGGGCCCAAGGCAGTCGCCTACCTTTGCCTAATGGGTAAGTCCGCCCCTAATTTTATATAAGTTCAGGCATGAAACACTAGATGGTGCATTCTGGTAGGTCTAATTCAATCTGACATGATGACATCATTATTACATGGCACAGCTGATTGGTTCTCTCTTGTATCGGTAGTTTATGTACTCAAATAAAACTACACTCAAAAAAATGATTCCCCATGTCACGGAACAGAGGAGAGTAAGTGTGCGGATCCATTTGCAAGCGTTTATTGGTACAAACACAGAGTCAAAACAGGCAGAGTCGAGGCAACATCAGACGGAAACATCAAAGGCATAGGCATGAGAGTAATCCGGGAATGGCAGCGAGAGTCGTCAACGGAAGATCCAAAACAACAGAAACACAGAACACTCGGGGGAAACACGGATGGCTAGACAATGGGGAAAACAGACGTACATCCAAACATTGACCAGCGACTAATACAAGGACATCCGGGATATTTATACATGTGCAGACAATTAGGAATGGGAGGAGAACATACGAGTAACCAAGACAACACATGAGGTGGGTGGAGACGAGAGTTCATTGACAATTAGTCCATACATGTAACGGAAACACAGACACAGTTCATGGATGGCTGGAGTGTCATCCAAATCTGGACTGACACATCCAGCTGATCGTTACATAGCCCCCCTCCTAAGGAGCGGCTTCCAGACGCTCCAGAGGTAGGAGCCAGCTGGGACGACCATCGGAGAGGAGCAGATGGCGATGACCTCCACCAGGGCGGAGCGGGCGGTGGAGACGCCCACCTGGGCGACGGAAGAGAAGGAGACTTCCTCCAGGGCGGGGCAGGCGGTGAAGGCGCCCACCTGGGCGGAGTCAACAGATGCGACGCCCCCCAGGGCGGATCCGACGGCAGAGATGCCCACCTGGGCTTATCAGGCAGCGAGGATGCTCTCCTGAGCCGACCAGACAGTTCGGATGCCCTCCAAGGCGGAGCAGGCGGCGGGGATGACCACCTGGACAGACCAGACGGCGGAAACGCCCTCCAGGGCCGACCAGACAGTTCGAGTGCCCTCCAGGGCGGAGCAGACGGTGGAGAAGCCCACCTGGCTTTACCAGACAGCGAGGATGACCTCCAGGGTCGAGCAGTCAGTAACACCGCCCTCCAAGGCGGATCGAGCGGTGTAGAGGCCCATCTGGGCTGAACAGTCCATAATAATGCCCTCCTGGGCCGAACAGTCCATAATAATGCCCTCCTGGGCCGAACAGGCAGATAAGGCCCTCCTAGGCTGAACAGTCGCTGCTAATGCCCTCCAGGGCCGAACAGGCAGCAAAGAAGCCCTCTTGGGCCGAACAGGCAGCAATGAAGCCCTCCTGGGCCGAACTGACCATGAAAGCGCCCTCCTGAGTCCAACAGTCAGTGATAGCGCCCCTCTAGACCGAACCGACTGTGACGAAGCCCTCTCAGCCCGTCCGGACAGCGGCTAGGAGACCTCCATGGGTTGTGCAGCCACCAACGGAATCTCTGGAGATTCTACGACCGGAACCGACATCTCCAGAGGGTGTGCAGCCACTGGCGGACCCGATGGAATCTCTGAGCCACACACGGGCACCGGCGGCTCGGGCCACCCTGGATCCGGATGGCAGACTGGGTCTGGAGGACCCGGCCATTCTATATTTGGATCACATACAGGGTCTGGCGGATCCGGCCACCAAGGATCCGGATCACAGACCGGGTCTGGCGGGTCCAGCCATTCTGAACCCAAATCGCAACCCAATGTCACGGAACACGGCTTCTCGTACCGTGCAATGGGGTTAGAACCCGTTATTTGCGGACTAAAAACCGCGAGGACCTTCAGCAGCGCCTCGGGCTGCGTAACCAGGACCGACTTGACAACACACGGCTCATCGTACCATGAAATGGGGCTAGAACCCATTTTTGGCGGGCAGGGAACCGCGAGGACTTTCAACCACTCTCCTGGCGGTGTCACCAGCACCGACTGGGTTTTGCACAGCTCTCCTGGCTGCGTATCCGATACCAACTGGGCACAACACGGCCCCTCATACCGTGCCACGGGACTAAAACCTGTTAATAACTGGCGCGCAATCGTGAGGGCCTCACACAGCTCTCCTGGCTGTATAACCGGAGTCGACAGGACTGAACATGCCCCCTCTTGCCGTGAAACGAAGTTGTAACCCGTCACTAGCATATCAGGGATCGCTAGGACGGGTGACAGCTCCTCGAGCTGTAAAACCTGAACCAACTGAGCATTATACAGCACTTCTGGCTGTGAAACCGGTACCGACTGGACTTTAAACAGCACTTTTGGCTGTAACACCGGGACCAACTGGGCTGAACACGGCCCCTGTCGCCGTGAAACGGGAGTACAACCCGTCTTTTGCGGTTTGGGAACCGCAATGTTAGAGGGAAGCAGCTCTCCAGGCTGCACAACTGGTACTGACTGGACTGTACACGGCCCCTGTCGGCGTGAAACGGGACTGAAACCTGTTTTTTGCGATTAAGGAACAGCGAGGGGTTTTGACGGTGCTGGCAACCGCACTGGTGAATCTGGAACTGCGAGAGTCAAAACAGGCAGAGCCGAGGCAACAGCAGACGGGAACATCAAAGGCATAGGCATGAGAATAATCCGGGAATGGCAGCGAGAGTCGCCAACGGGAGATCCAAAACCACAGAAACACAGAACACTCGGGGAAACACGGATGGCTAGACAATGGGGAAAACAGACGTACATCCAAACATTGACCAGCGACTAATACAAGGACATCCGGGATATTTATACATGTGCAGACAATTAGGAATGGGAGGAGAACATACGAGTAACCAAGACAACACATGAGGTGGGTGGAGACGAGAGTTCATTGACAATTAGTCCATACATGTAACGGAAACACAGACACAGTTCATGGATGGCTGGAGTGTCATCCAAATCTGGACTGACACATCCAGCTGATCGTTACACACATGATTTGCGCAATAGGTGAAATTATGTATGGAAACAGCTCAAGGGCCATTTTTTTTGCAATACACCAAAACTTATGCAACCATTTGTTTTTTTTAAGGATGACGTCATCACGCACACCATTTTATCGGTAAAAGGCCAGTTGGATGGAAACAGGCTGGAGACAGCAAATTTCACAATTTTTTTTTCCCGCAAATTCTCTTTGTCGGTAACAAAACAGCGTAAAAACTGGATGGAAACTTGCCTAATGATAGGTTAGAATTTTGTGATTTTTTTTAATGAAAGGTCAAAAGGATAAACAATGCAGATTTATTTTCACAGTCACATTTGCTCAGATTTACCAAGGGTGCCAATATTAGTGGAGGGCATACACACATACATATACACACACATACTCTATTTATATATAGATCACGCACACACATACGCATACATACATATCATATTCATATCACCGGGTTATAGATCTATCCACGACATAACTAGAGATGTTTCTGTGTGTGTAAAGGCATCACCGTCACTGACTAGCCTACTTCGTCCCAATCAGATTCAAAATTGTCAAAACATCTACATACATGATCTATATTGTTTCTGATCCTTCCATTTATGATCATCGTCATTTTTTTCGAGCCAGTAGACTCGGGAAGTCCCGTAACTCATTCAGGACATGCGCTGGCCTTTCCTTACAATAATGCACATAGAACAGGGATTGCCGTAAAAACTTGTCTTTGGCGGGTAAGCGCTGTAACCCAATTGACAAAAGACTTTTTATGAAGACCCTAAAGATTCATACCAACTTGTGGAAAATTAAAAATGCAAGGCAGAATTGGGGTGGAGAGGGAACTGGGTTTTCAAAAAGCTGTTGCAGAAGTGAGGTAAGCAGTGGTTTATAAATGCTTGCTCTAGTGTTGTGATTTGTCAAATTAAATTAATCTTCATTCAGCTTCAGTACAGCTGTGAGTTTCTAAATAGGACAAATAAATGTATACCTACATTGAGTATGGGCTTGTTGCATTGTGCGCAGTGAGGTGAGTACAGGGTGAAGTAGTCAGGCTCACAGTATGGTCGGCCATCTTTCTCAAAGAAATTACAGTTGCCAAGCTCACACTCACACTCAGAGCAAACAAAGTGCTCTGGATGCCAAACACGTCCTAGAGCTGTTACAACCTAAGAGACAGATGAATAAGAAACATTTTTGAAGTTAAAACCACTTTTGAAACCAGAATCCAAAAATGGAATGAAACACATAAATACAACACAGCAGTGACCATCCACTATTTAGGTTCTCATTCAATTTCTCCCTAGGTAATAAAGAGGTCATATGATGCAATTTCAAGTTTCCTCTTGTATATGGAGTATTACAAACTGTTTGTGCATATAAAAGATCAGTAAAGTTCCAAAGACTGAAGTCCCAAATCCAAAGAGATATTCTTTGTAAAAGTGAAGACTTGTCCAGTGCTAAATAAATGCTTTATTTAAACATTTCAGAATTACAATCAGAATCAGAATGAGCTTTATTGCCAGGTATGTTTACACATATGAGGAATTGATACTGCAATTCTGTTTTAGTGACAGAGCTCTACAGTGCAACAGAATGACAGTGACAAGTCAATACATAAATAATAAAAAGAATAATATACAAATATACAAAATAGTGTACAAAGTAGCAAAAACACAATATATAATATAGACATTCAAGTAAGAACAGGTATTATTTGTACATGTATGATGATATTTGCAAATACGAAAATGTAAATAAGTGTGTGTTTTAAATATATAATAAATGTACAATAATACAATAAATGTACAATAAATGTATAACAATGTTGTGTGTACCACGTGTATTGTTAGTGTTCATGCCATTTCCCCATTCCCGTCACTGTGTTGGAAGATTTACATAACACCGCCCAAATCTTTATGCAAAAAAAAGGCATAACTTTTATATAACTTTTCTATTGTATTGTTGCGGCCAACACCATGTCGTGGAGATGCTGTGCGTTTCCAAATAGGGTAAGGGGTGTAACATTTCACAACACATTGGATAGCTGGCCAATCAGAGCATACCTCGCTTTTCAGGACGATGAGATTTGTAAAAATCGTAGTATTTCAGAAAGGTGAGGAAGAGAGAAGCATAATAATCTATCTTGGAGTAAAACAATGTGTTTTTTTAACCTTAAACCGGGTAAACACAATGCATTACACCAAATACTAGGGGTGACCCTGAATAGTCGAAGATTTGGTGCTTCGATAGGAGGAGTTACGGTTTCAAAAGACAGCAGACGTGAGAGAAAAGTGCTTATTAAGTTTGAAATATGAATATTTAACGTAGAAAAATGCATTGATGCGCTACAGGACTTTATTCACCCCCCAGAGCAATGTGAGGAATGTTTTATTACGAAAACAAGCATGTTATTTCACATCTTCCGAAGTGTAATGGCTATCACCCATGTAAACTCTTTCAAAGGCTTGAAGGGGTCTGGACAATTTTTATTGTTGACTTGGTCGGTGTTGCGTCATAGCTGTGTGGACAAAGTCGGTGAGGGGGAAAACAGTCCTTTCCCCCTCATTGGAAAAGCATGGTGTTAACCCAGAATAGTCAACATAAAATAATTTCTGCCACTCGACAGAGCAAGATATGTTGAAAAACTGAGTCAGGAGTTTTGGGTCGGACTGTCTGTACGGTATCTGTGACGACCCAACGGAATGGCAAGAGGTGACTTTTCTCTACACTTTTTGTTACTTGATTGAGTCTTCAGGCAAGAGACTACTTACTACAAGCCTATACATGACAGCTTCTGAAAGTAAACTTTGTCGTTTTGTTTTGCTTAATTTTAATAAAGTGATAAAGACTAGAGTAAAAGTCTGTCACACTTTTTGTTGATATATTAAAAAGAATTTTAACATTGACAAAACATAGGTAACATTAAAGGTCTACTGAAGTGCCTTGAAATGCACATCAATATGTGGTGTGTGCTAAACGTATCGACTAATAATTTTCACAAGTACACACCATAAAATAAAAATATATAAAATAATATGAAAATATCCCTTATGAAAATTAACCGTGATTATACAACCACAAAACATGGTTACTATAGGTAAACCATGGTAAAAACAAATTAAATATGTTCCATCTGTTTATTTGGCAATATATAAATCTTTTTTTTTTTTACTTAGAGGTACAGAACGCCACACAGCAACTTTTCCGCTTTGCACCAAGCAAAAAATCAAAATCATAACAAAAAGTAAAGATCAAGCGTTATGACGTTTTTTGTGGGCGTTCCCAGCAATGCCGACCAAGATAATAACTCCTATTGGATTTGTCTGAAAGAAAAAAGTCACATACAACTAGGATCCTTCAAAGTGAGTAAAAGACAGGATAATTTTTTGGATGAACTACCCCTTTAACATGTAGGCTCTGGCTAAAACTCATGTTGTTTGTGATGTTACAACCTCCCCATTCTTAAGTTGCCAGGTACAGTATACATTCAGAATATAATGCACATTAGTAAAAGGATCTATTTTAATTTTTATTCATCTATATACAGGTGCATAAATTCAATGCAGACAGACTGAAGTAGTTTAAGTCTTTGGTTCTTTAATTGTGATGACTTAGGCTCACATTTAACAAAAATCCAACAATTCACTATCTCAACAAATTAGAATACTTCATAAGACAAATAAAAAACAAAAAACAAATAGTGAATTCTTGGCCTTCTAGAAAGTATGTTAATTTACTGTATATGTACTTGGTAGGGGCTCCTTTTGCTTTAATTACTGCCTCAATTCAGCATGGCATGGAGGTGATCAGTTTGGGTGATCATAAGTGATCATAATTGGGGTGGAGAGAGAACTGGGTTGCCTAAAAGTTGTTGCAGAAGTGATGTAAGCAGTGGTTTATAAATGCTTGCTCTAGAGTTGTGATTTGTCAAATTCAATGAATATGCTCCTCTAGAACCTCTGTTTATTCATGTCAAAGAAATTACAATTGCTTTAATTACAGCCTCAATTCGGCATGGCATGGAGGTGATCAGTTTGTGGCACTGCTGTGGTGGTATGGAAGCCCAGGTTTCTTTGACAGTGGCCTTCAGCTCATCTGCATTTTTTGGTGTCTTGTTTCTCATTTTCCTCTTGACAATACCCTATAGATTGTCTATGGGGTTTAGGTCTGGTGAGTTTGCTGGCCAGTCAAGCACACCAACACCACTTTTGGTGCTTGTGGCATTGTGGGCAGGTGCCAAATCTTGCTGGAAAATGAAATCAGCATCTTTACAAAGCTGGTCAGCAGAAGAAAGCATGAAGTGCTCCAAAATTTATTGGTAAACGAGTGCAGTGATGATGGTTTTAAAAAAACACAATGGACCAACACCAGCAGATGACATTGCAACCCAAATCATCACAGACTGTGGCAACAGTCCAGTTCTTCTTCTCCTTAGCCCAGGTAAGACGCCTCTGATGTTTTCTGTGGTTTAGGAGTGGCTTAACAAGAGGAATATGACATCTGTAGCCAAATTCCTTGACATGTCTATGTATGGTGGCTCTTGATGCCTTGACCCCAGCCTCAGTCCATTCCTTGTGAAGTTCACACATTCTTGAATTTATTTTGCTAGACAATCCTCATAAGGCTGCGGTTCTCTCGGTTGGTTGTGCATCTTTTTCTTTCACACTTTTTCCTTCTACTCAACTTTCTGTTGACAAGCTTGGATACAGCACTCTGTGAACAGCCAGCATCTTTGGCAATAAATGTTTGTGGCTTACCCTCCTTGTGAAGTGTGTCAATGACTGTCAGATCAGCAGTCAGATTTTTAAGGCTAAGGAAACCTTTGCAGGTGTTTTGAGTCGATTAGCTGATTGGCATGTCAGGCTTTGAGTAATCGCCGACAAATGCCCAAAATCACAGGCAAATCGATGCTCGTTCACGCGAGTGACAATCACACAGTGTGAACTGTCAAAGACGCGATCTGAGAGAATCACCGACGTGTCGCCAACACCCGTGAGATATTTGGCATGCTAAATATCTGGACCTGTCGGAGATTCAAAATCATGCCGTGTGAAAAGTGTTCTGACTGAATAACATCGGCGATTACCTACAGCCAATGAGAGAGCAACATCCAGTGGGATGTTGGGGGAGGAGTTACGAAGGTATTGAAGGCAAATATCCTCCTCCATAATGTTCTTCTCGTTGCAAATGAGTGCCAAAGTCGCACAATTGTGACGTCATACTTAATAAAATAGACTGCAGTTCCTAGTATGGTGTAATAACTCATTTGTATTCACTACCAGTATCTATTATTTCCAGAATATTACTGATGAACTGATCAAAATGTAGGTTACTGTTCACATGCGTTTTACTAATATATATAATAGTAATGTAGTAATGATTTAGGACTTTCTCCTTCCTTTATTGTTGGTTTCATCTTTTCTGATCATTTGTAATGAGGATAAAAAGACAAAGAAAAAAACATGAAAATAAGTTCAAACATCAATTCAATACCCTGATTACTGAATATGATGAAATTCAAGATGGACCGTCCCTGAATATGTCTTAATATGCTAATTATATGAGTATATTTACACCCCACATAAACTTTGGGTCATGCCCAACATTTTTTCTAATGTACAGTAGATCTCTATCTTTCAAGCCATTTCAAACTACAAGCTTTTGAAATCTTGATGTCAAAATCCAGCATTTTTCCAAAAAACAATGGCGCCTAAAGGGTTAAAGAGAGATCCATTTGAGCCCCTTCAGTCAGTTGAGCTCAGTGCCCTCTCTAAGATGATGGCCCTCCTGCCTGTGCTCACTTCTGTGAAGAGGCCTACCATGCCCACTGGGAGTAAGGGCTCACTCTACCAGGGGCATGGCTGTGTCAGCAGCCCTGGCAAATTGGGCCTCTCTAGCAGTTATTTGTAGAAAATTTCAGGTTAGGCTACAACAAAAACATTTACTAGATTTTAATATCTATGAATAAAACCACTCTCTTCTAGAGTTCTGAACATCAGTTTTTGACTCTGGAGAGCTTGCTACTAGCGTGACCCCCTCTCAAGGTGGTTGTGTGCTTGACCAGTCAGGTTCCTTTCATGAACTCTGGACTACACTTCCATCACATAGCACTTTACTTAGCAGAGTTTGACAGAGAAACTCGCTTTTGGAATCCCTCCTATGAACTCTTGTTTTGGATTAGTGCTCCACATGTAGCAGCTCATCTCCAGGCCGCCTGTGTGTATTTTCCACTGAATTGCCTCTGAGGTTCAGTGTTCAGGTTAGGAGGAGGTGGGGTGCATTTGGCTGTTACACACTGGCTTGTCAACATCTGCGCCCCTGTGAACTCGCGATGCAGTTGGCAGTTGTGGCATTTGGTATAGGGACAGGGAACAAGGGTTATCATACATAACTGAGGCGATTTCTAGTTGTGTCCTCTTAAAGATGCCCAAAAAATAGTTTCACTTTCACAATGAAACAAAGCATGTCCACGACATAGCACCACTGGCAGCAACAATACTACAGCGAGAATAATAGTACCGCCATCTTTCTTTGCATATTCATTTGGGCAGTATTATGCAAATCTTCCCACACAGTGACACAGATATGTGGGAGTGTGTTTAGGAAGGTGTGGTCAAGTCTTAAATTTATAAACAATATCTGAGTTTGAGTTTGAGATCTTATCTATGCACAAACAGCTTGTAACACTCCAAAGTGAAAGGAAAATTAAAATTGCATCATATTTACTATAATACTTGATTGCTTGCTAGAAATAACTTCAAAAGTTAGTCATATATAAGTTAATCATATATATATATATATATATATTTACACACAATTACACACATTAGCACACACAATTGTCGGATACAGGCCCCGATATACTTCAAACAAAGTTCTTTTTCGTTTGAGGGCAAAAAGAAGTAGGGTGTAGATTAATGTAAACATGACGCGACACTCGCACGTAGCCTATACATTTGATTAAAAACAAAGGTTTATCTTCTAGCCTCTTTCACACAGAGATACCAGTAAATTGTTAGTTATTTTAACCGGTAATTTTTCGGAAAAGTCTGTATGTGTGAAAGCGCGTATTGTGTACCTTTTTTAATTTGCTTTGAAAGAATAACAACGACAACAGCAGCAGTATGGTGTTGTAACGCTGTAGGCGTGGTCTGTGCCTTAAGTTATGTTCTGTGTTTTCATTTCTAGTTTATGCTTTCTGTTTGTTTATTTTCCTGTCAGTTCCTTCGTGCACCCCTTCTTGTTTTTCTCATGTCTCCGCCCCGCTCGTCAGTTGCCATAGTGTTTCATTGTTTGTTTCCGCCCCTTGACCTACATTCTTGTGTATAAATACCCGGAAGTGTTTGTCTGTCA
>JAUMHE010000041.1:1250205-1278430 GCA_032359235.1 Enteromius mattozi | reverse complement strand
ATATGTACTTATTGGTACGTATTTTGTGTCTCGCTAAAAAGTGCACCAAGGTACGTTTATCCCATGAGACAAGGTAGGAAAATGCGTAGAAATAGTATGACAAGTAAAAACGAAAACTCATGGTATTTATACACAAAAATGGACTTATGCTGCTTGTTTTTGATTCACTAAAAATAACTGGTTTAAAAGAGTCATTTGTTCATGAATTGAAGCACACTAATTATATACTGCATATTTTAATTTACGAAGCAGTTCATTTGTTTGTGAATCAGACTGCATTTATGCTGTGTTTTTGGTTCAGTAAAAAGAAAGGTAACACTTTACTTGAAATGGTGTGCGTAAGACTGACATGACACCTTCATAATCATGACATGACATACGTCAGACAGTAAATACTTCATAACCTGTCAGCGTCTTTGTCATAACAACTTAACATTATTTAGACAAAAAAAAAATAAGTTAAACAAATAAGTAAAATAAATATTCTGTTATAAAATAATTTGACAGAAAATTAACACTTAATGGCACTTAATAACATTTTAATTACAAATTCAATTTGTACCACTGTGCTTGAGGTCAAGAAACGTATTCATGACGCTGTCATGAAATAATTTGACATAATATTAACACTTAATGGCATTTAATGACAAATTCAATTTGTCAATTCAATCTCCACCTCCTGATTCATAAACCCACCCATCTCCACCCCATGATTCCTAAACCCACCCATCTCCGCCCCTAAACCTACCAATCCTCACCCTCTAGATGTGGATCCAACCACGCCCCGCTGAATTTTGTAGGCTGCAGTGAGCCCTACTTGCATGACATAGACACTGACAGGTTATATTCTATTGGTTTATGTCAAGTTGTCATAACAAAGGCATCTCAAACAATGTCATCTTCGCATTAAAAATGACATAACTGAGCGAATGACACTTAAATGACAGTTGCCATAAACATGCATAAAACCTCCTTCATAATAATGTTGTATGTCATGATTATGAAGGTGACGTGTCAGTCTTATGCACACCCCTTCAAGTAAAGTGTTACAGGAAGAAATTTATTAAAAAGACTTATTTGTTCATGAATTGAATCAAACTGGTTGTGCGATACTGTATGTATGATAAGCCAGTTCAAAAAAGTAATTTGTTCATAAATCACACACCTTTTGCATGCTTTTGATTCACTAATTTGATTATTCATAATATTTTATAGCATATCTTTTTAAAGATTTAAATAGTCTTTCTGGTAACTGGTTTAAAAGAGTCGTTTGTTAATGAATCGAACTGGTTATGCTATACTGCATGTTTTTGATTCAATAAAAAGTACCAGTGTAAAAGAGTCATTTGTTTATGATTCACATAGCATAGTGGTTGTTCTTTATGCTTTTGGTTCACTAAAAATAAAAAGTGTTAATTGAGAAACTTGTTCAAGGAGCTACAGGTGCACTGGTTATGCTTTGTTTTTGATTCACTAAAAATAATATGTTCATGTATCGAAGCACACTGGTTGCACTACACTGCATATTTTTGTGTCACTAAAAGGAACTCGTTTATAAGTTGTCATTTGTTCAGAAATTACACCATACTAGTTGTTCTGTATGCTTTTGATTCTTCAAAAAAAAAAAGTATCTCAAGGAACATGTCCACTGGTTTGTTTTTGATTAACTGAAAAGAACTGGTTCAAAAGAGTCATTTGTTCATGAATTTTCTTTTGGTTCGCTAAAGAAAAACATTTAAAAGATTAATTTTTATAAGCACTAGTTATGCTTTGTTTTTCATTCAGTCACCCCCGGTTTCAAAGACAAAGCTTAAGATAGTCCCAGACTAAAATGCATGGTTGAGTTGTCTCAAATGAAAATATCTTGCTCTGACATATCTTAAAATATATCAGTGTCATTGTTCTGTCTCAAGATGCACATATGCAATGTTTCTTCTAAGGCATTTTTATAAAAGCTGCTTAAATATCTTATTTAACCAAAGCCTAGTCCTGTGAAACGGGGCCTAAAATAACTACTTTAAAAGAGTCTTTTGTTCATAAACCAGACCACACTGATTGTGCTGTAATGCTTTTTCTGTCAGTGCATATTTTTAATGCACTGAAAGAACCAGTTCAAAAGAGTCATTTGTTCATGAATCAAAGTGCACTTGTTGTGCTGGTTTTGATTTAGAAAAATTTTGATTTAAATGACTTGATGTTTGTTTATGAATTGAATCACATTTTTGATTCACTTAAAAGAACTGGTTCAGAAGAGTCATTTGTTCATGATTCATACATCATACTGGTCCTGTATGCTTTCGGTTCACTAAAAAGAAAAAACAATTAAAGTAACTTGTTCATGGAGCACTGATAATGCTTTGTTTTTGTAGTTTAAAAGAGTCTTTTGTTCATGAATTAGACCACACTGATTGTGTTATAATGCTTTTTTGATTCATTACAAAACATTTAAAGGAGTCAGTTGATCATGAGTGGAATTACAGGTATACTGGTAATTACGCTATATGTTTTTAATTTGTCAAAATAACTTATTTAAAAGAGTCACTTGTTCATGAATCAAAGCAGAACCGGTTCAAAAGAGTCATTTGTTTATGAATCAAATGCCACGATGCTTGTTCTGATTGTATGATTTTCGCCAGTTCAATCAGATCAATTTTTGACCAGCTCTAGTTTTAAACTAATAGTGTTTGAAAGCAACCAATCAAAACCACTTCTAGACTCAAAACTTTATAGTCGCTGAGATACAGCTACAACTAATTTAATTTCCTTTTCTTTTTTTTATTCAACAGA
This sequence comes from Enteromius mattozi, assembly GCA_032359235.1. Taxonomy (NCBI): domain Eukaryota; kingdom Metazoa; phylum Chordata; class Actinopteri; order Cypriniformes; family Cyprinidae; genus Enteromius; species Enteromius mattozi. The sequence continues at coordinate 1,275,643 of JAUMHE010000041.1, read as the reverse complement.
TCCAATCCAAAGTCCCATCTACTGTGCGATTTACAGTATCAGACACTTAATAATGAGACACAGACCCAAGAACATGATGACCGACAGACAGGAGAAGTGAAGGGACAGGAGCAGCAGCAGTTCTCTCAGGACGCTGTCTCTTGGGTGGGACAGGGCAGGCTCTGTTATCTGGGGCACCTCACAGTAGATGCCCGTCCAGCCCTGGTAACACTGGCAGGTAAACTTGTGCTTCATGTCCAGGATGTCGTGGTTGTTGAGGTGGCCGCTGACGTGGAAGCGTGGTCCTCGGATGCCGTGGTTGAGGCGGATGTTGAAGAAACGAGGGTTGAGGTGCAGGTAGGCCCCAGAGTCCAGGCTCTTTCGGACACATTTGCCGTTCTTCTTGCACAAGGCCTTGCTGCACAGCTTAGCAGCTGAGGTCACATTAATCACATAGTGACCCAGTGGACCGTCAATGTACTTCTTCACAGTCAAGCAGTTTCTCTGCACAAAGGCAAACATAAATTAAAGATATTATATTCATATACATATAAATAAATAAATAAATTATATATATAAATATATATATATATATATATATTATTTATTTTTTCTCTGTTTGAGTGTATCAGTGCCATATTGTTACTGTTAACTATTATTTATTAAATTAAATAAAAAAAATATATAAATATTAGATGGAAAACTTCAAAATTAGAAAGTTTTTAAATCTAAAAATTTATGTTGCCTTCTAGCAAATTAGTTAAAATAAGCCTAAGTACTAAAGCACTAAAAATACTAAAATTGAGTTACTTATTCATTAAGATGCTATTAGAGTATTAATAGTTTGAATTGTGTTTGACTCTTATATTTAGTCATTTGTGTGTTTTGTCATTTTTTTTTATTAGTTTTTGCTTTTTAAAAATATTTTAAAAACTATTATGAATTTTTTATTGCAGTTTTAGTTAAGTTACATATAACTTATTTTATTTTTAGCTAACAAATACATAAATTAATTTATATATATATATATACTAAAATAACCCTGACTAAAACTGAAATACCATAAATTAAAGCTAAAGTTAAAATTAAAAAATAAATAGAAATATTACAAAAATAATAATATGTTAAATTTTTTTTACTAAAACTTAAACTAAAATAAAAATGCTAAATATTATAATAGTATATAACAAATACTAAAATAAAACTGGTCAATTTCATTACATTAAATAATTTTACATTTGCAACTTTCCCATCATCTAATGCTCACGTAAAGTTAATCTTTTATAAAAAATAATAACAATAATAATTTAATAACAATGTTAAATCTAATATTTGGAAATCTGTTTACTATACTTTTATAATGCCTAAATTCACTTGTAGAATTAAAAATGGTTAATTTCAGTTTAATGTTTTATTTTTAATTTGTTACACAAAACAATTTTTTACTAAAACAAAATTTAATACTGGCCATCATCTTCATTTTTCTCATGATAAAGTGTGTTTCTGTTAAATTCTACTTCCATCGGCTTCACTGAACATGATACTCATCAGAAAGAGTTGAGTTAAAACGTCTCGGCTCATTTACGTGCGTGACGAATAAACATAATTCCCATCATGTCATGCAACATAAAAACACATGAGCATTTTGTTAAATCTTTCCATCTGCTTCAGTTTACTTTCAACCCTGTGCTCTCTGTAAACAGGAAATGGGATTCACCCACAAAATGAGCATGTGTCCTTCAGGAGCACGTCTGTCTCTGTGTGAAACAGTACTGTAAATGACCACAGAGACGCCATCATATCATCAGTCACGATTATACTAGTATTGTTTTATATTAGGTTTAGATGATTACATTTTGATTGAAATGTCCTTTTTAAGATATGAATTGAGGTTGGAAGGTTTCCTGAGCTTTAAACATGTTAAATATGCTAATACCATCAGCTCAAGCAGATCCTGATCCCTAAATGCGGTCGTTTATGGTTGCTAATATTAGCAAATTAAGCTAAAAAATGCAGCAAATGAACAAATGTTCTGTGTCTGATGTATATTATATGGAAGCCTGTTACCACCCCTGAAAAGAGATAAAAACTCACAGTTGTGAGATATAAAGTCACAATAGCATTTCGACTTGCAATTCTGACTAAAGTCTAAAGTTTTTAGTGTTGGGGGTGATATGTTCTCAGAATTGCAAGTTTATATCATGCAAGGAAAAAGTCAAAATTGTGAGATATAAAGAAAAAAGTCAGAATTGCAAGTTATCTCACAGTTCTGACTTTATTTCTGAGAATCATGACTTTATGTCTCGCAGTTGGTAATTTATATCTCGCAATTAAGTTATCACGTAATTCTAAGAAAAAACATTTATTACATTTTTAAAATGTATACATTTATTAAAATTTCAAAAACACATTTATTTAACACTGATGAATAATTTCTGAAGGATCATGTTACACTGAAGACTGGAGGAATGATGCTGAAAATTCTGTTTTGCATCACAGATATAAATTACATTTTGGAATATACTGAAATATAAAACAGTTATTTAAAATTGTAATGATATTTCACAATATTGCTGTTTTTACTGTATTTTTGATTGCATAAATGCAGCCTTAAGCTTAAGAAATGTTTAAAAGAATTTGAACAGCACTGTAAATAATGAGTACCTGAGATCTTGCATATTCAGAAGAGCCCCACAGGACCACCCCAGCGGCCCCCAGGGCTGCGCTCTCTCCTATAGTGTGGACCAGGTCACTCTGTACACAATGAATATAGTTTTTTTTTTTTTATGTTAATGCAGAAAAGCATGAGATCGCGTCATATAGTAGCAGGCCTGGAAAAGAAATTTGATTACTAGTTTTGCTCAACACAAACATCACAATTACCGTTGCTTGTATGTGGGGTTTAGCATTTATATGTTAGCCATGAATGATACCTTAAATCATATGACTTACTGAGAAGGTAAAACAATACAGTAGACTTACATCTATAATGTAAGGTCTGGAGCCTGTACTATCACAATGAACATATGGAAGCTATCGGTTGTAACCTAAATTAGTCATAATAAGTACATTACCTTGTGATGTACCTCGCTGTAGAAAGGCGGGTGGTCCCATCAAACTGAAAACACGACTGCAGACCTACTGCAGAGTTTGATTTGGAACATTCCACTCATAATGAGGTGACAGATGAGTGTTTAAGCATATCTCTGGCATTTAAGATTCCGGGGAGGAGGGTGGGTCTGTCACTCAAGTATTTGACGAATGATTAAAACAATGTGTGTTTGACAGGTTCCTCAAGATGACTGGAAAGCGTGCAGAAGTAGCAAGCTGGTACGGAGTAAAGCAATTCAATACTTTCTAAGCAGTTGTTAAAGGGACAGTTCACCTAAAAATTAAAATCTGTCATTAATTACTCACCCTCATGTTGTTCCAAAAGACCTTTGTTCATCTTCAGAACACAAATTAAGATGTTTTCGATGAAAACCGCCATTTTAGAGAGTATCATAACTCACCACATACGCAAGCTTTAACGCATTTAATGTAATCAGCCTTGTTTACATCTGGGTGAAAGCATGCATCTGCGGCTATTTACGCAGGAAAGCATACGCACGCGTTGTGATAATCTACGCGTTGTGATAATGGTGGAAGACATAAGTCACAGGAGACAAATGGTAGAGTAAATTGTTATTTTTGTTTTCTTTGCGCAAAAAAAGTATTCTCGTAGTGTCGCAAAACTGTAGTTTAGCTACTGAAGACACATGGTCATTTTTTTACCGGTGGTTTTACTACTTTTCTGGACCTGGGATCATTTCAGTTGTGTTGCTGTGTATGGAGGGACAGAGGGCTCCGAAGATGAACGAAGGTCTTACGGGTTTGGAACGACACAAGGGTGAGTAATTAATGACAGAATTTTCATTTTTGGGTGAACTAACCCTTTAATATCTTCTAACACTTTATTTTGATCTACAACATACTGACTGTGAGAAACGTTGCAAGTATATGTCAACCTACTCTACTAACCCTAAACCTACCCAAATAATCTACTGTGAGAGTTAGTAGACATATAGCTGCAAATTTTTGAGAATTAGTTGACATGTAGTTAACACATAGTTACAAAGTTCCTTCTTGTAGAATGTCTAAAGTGGACTATCAAAATAGTGTTTAAAGTTGTTTAATAAAAAAATTAATTCGTAAAATTTTATTTAATTAGTTAAAATTACGGTTGAACCACTGATGTCTCATGGACTATTTTAATGATGCCCATACTACCTTTTTAGCCCTTGAATATGTCAGTTGCGTTGCTGTCCACAGTGTGGAGACAACTTACGGGGTTTGAAACAACATCAGGGTGAGTAATTAATGACAGAATTTTCATTTTTTGATTAACTATCCCATTAAAATAATACATAAGAAAGAATTCATGAAGTTCAAGCTCATGTTGGATGGATTCTGATTGGCTGTCAGTGTTTTTATTGTAAATTAGTTGGATTTTTGGAACATTCTGCAAGTGATTCCAACTATATTGCTCCTCCATGTTGTTTTCCCTGTGGTGTTGACTTTTTTTCTTCAAGTAAGAACTAGAATTATTAAACCCTTATGCTTACAGTTACCGTTCATGGTGTGAACAGGCCTTTATTCATGTGTAAGTTGATTTGCCTGAAAAGTAAAAATGCAGAGGCCCTGTGGTGTTTTCAAAACATGCTTGTTTGAGAATCCCGACCAGCCCAGCACAGCAACAATGGCTCAACCAATGGTGTGCATTTTGGGACAGGGCTACCTGTTTAACCGACCAATCACAAACAAGGAAAGTGTTTGGGGAAACCTGTTTGAAAATGATAATTGTTCTTGCTATTCTGCTATTTGGCTACTTTCCCCCTTTAAATGATAGAAAAGGCATAAAAAAAGTACTTTTTTAGCTTAAAAGAGATTTTCAACTCCTATACCGTAGTTCAAACTTAATTACTCAACTTTAAAAAGTTTTACTCACCTCTGATAGAACAACAAATGTGTATGCATAGAAGGGCCTGGAATAGACAAAAACAGGCAGCGTATAGTCATTCCTAGCAATCGAGGCGATCCGCATGGCCTCCTTGACACGGTAGTGCACAAATTTAACCGTATTAGCTGAAGACTTGAGCTCATAGTCAAGGTATATGGAAGGATAGAGAGCTGTACTCTCCTTCCACAGCCACATCAGGTGATCATTGCGCACATGCTCTATATTAGGACACTCTCCAGTGTAACGCAAAGGATGCTGCTTATAACCATAATTGTAACAGTCAGGAAACAGATAAAACCCCCAAAGGCCATGCGGTCGTCGACTCTCGGCCAGACCCAGTGTTAAGTTCATGAATACTTCTCCAGCTCTCTCAAAGAGCTCCTTTGCTTCATTCTCCACCTTGCTTTGCGGCCAACCAGGATGCAGTTTCCTTATAAGCTCCTTGGATTTGTTCCGGTAGATGTCCTTCGAGCCCCAATTGCGAACCCACTGCGGTCGCCAGTTTTCCCAATCAATGACACCAAGGCCGTGAAAGTCCTTGAAGGGTATGAGCTTGTCGATGTCAGCTCGAGCTTTGCTGAGGTGCTTGCTCAGGCTTTGGTTCTGAGGAAGGCCGCCATTGATGGGGATCCCAGAGCTGGTGTAGTAAGGATAGTATCCCAGGTGACTGTGGTAAAAGATGGTCACGTTGGGGCCGCTCAAGGTCTCATTGTGGTTTGCAACAATGTCAAAGACACTAAGGTCCAAATCCACCTTGTTAAAGAGACAGAGAAGATGTTATTCTCATCATTTGGACCACACACATTTGCTTGATTATTGACACATGTTCAACCTTGAATCGAAGACGGCAGGATTCAGTAGGCGCGTTCCACACCACCACAAACGGACGATGGGGTAACAAAGGCGTTCGGGCCTGCTTTAGCTGATCCGCCGAAGCCACCAGTGATCCACACACTGCCACTGCCAGGAAGCCAATCAGCGCCATCGCCCAATGCCCTCATAGATCAATCAACCCACATGCCAATACCTATAGAGAAACCAAATATGAAAAATCACATCACTGTTGAAAAGGTGATTACATCATGAGGGTCATTTGGCAAGGATAATCAAAGATGTGATTGAGTGACAGACAAATGAGGGTCATTGAGCCGTGGTGCTCTAGATTCCACTGCACAATGATCCTCTGTACTGCACCCAATTTACAGTCCTCTCATTTCAATGCACAGTTATGCAATTCATGCATATATAACTTTATTAGGTGACTGCATCTACCAGATGTCATTTTTATTATTTTTATTTTTTATTTAATTTATTCCAATTTTAGGATCCAAACTTATTTACGTTGTCAACATTCCTAATTTTTGTTAAGGTTTTTTTAAAAATATTTTTTAGATCACAAGGGAAAAACACAGAGCACATGGGGGATGACAACAGAACACACATCCATACATGTAACATATCGCCCCCCTCCCGGGAAGGCGTGTCCTCACGCTATAAACGTACCAACTGAGGAGGGAGGGCGGGGGACCCAGCGACACAAAAACTAAAAAGTCCATGGGGGAGTAGAAGGTGGTATGAATATGATTTCTATTCATATAATTTATATTATAAATATATATTTCATTTAAAAATAAAAATTGTATATATATACACACAATAAATAAACAGCACACATGCATATATTATGTAAACAATTCATGATTAATCGTTTGACAGCACTAAATAAAACATAATAAAAATCAATTTTTAATAATATTAGATTTAATAAAAATTCTAGAAGAAATAAGTACATTGAGTTGTTTGTGTTGTTGGTAATACTTTAAGGTGTATTTGTTACACACATGTACTTACTATTGTAATAACAATATATTTTGCATCAGTACATGCAAGTAACCCTAAGCCAAAGCCAAACCAAAATCATAACCATAGCAAGTACATATTATTAATGTTATTTAGCACTTAAATGTATAATCATATTGTAACAAGCACCTTAAAATAAAGTTTAACCAAAACGTTTTTGTAGATGATTCTTGTACTACTCTTTTATATCTCATCCTATTTTTCCCCATCTCATCCCCATCCCTCCATGCATAATTACAATATATTGATACAATATACTTGCATGAAAATTGCTGTAAAGATTTTGCTCAAAGGAGCAGTTTTACCCACTTTGTTGACAATATCTATGTTTGCGGGCCTTATATAGACCCTTAAATATAGACCCTTGGATATTTGGAAACTGTTTTGTAATTTTGGTTTGGATAACACAAGGAATCATGTTAAACGACAAGTCATAAAGTTTTCATATCACTATTTCAGCCATTTACAGGCGTTTTGGAATTCTTCATCTTTATCTTATTTTTCCTCCTCTCTTGATTTGACATTTGAAAATGTGTATTACATTAAAATTCCTTGCTAATCTCCGTCAAATTCCTCTCACGGTTACGAGTGTGATTGTGTACACTCGGGGGGCCTCGTAAATGAAAGCAGTCCTTAACGTGCCTGTTTCGGCCTATTTATTTTTCAAATCATTCTCAAGAAACAGGTTTGGTTCAAAGAGAAAATAAAGTCAAAGAAAACAATAATATCAATTCACCATTTGAAGGGGTTCTTCCCCTCAGATATTTTTAATGGATGACATTTCCGTCTCGTGGGTTTGTGGGAGTCTGTCAGATAAAATAAAGGGAATGATGTAGCTTATGGTACATGTGGAAGATCTGCATTTCCTCTTCCAGTGAGATGGCAGTGAAACTTGTCCATCTAAACCAAGAGCAACAACGTGGTGAAGTCACCAAGTCTTTTCAGAAACCACAACCATCTACAGTGCCCAACCACACAAAAGACCCCCCAAAAACCCGTCTGAGACATACTGGCACTGCTTTCTCCTCAGACAGACAGTGCTCAAGGGACATGAGAACCAACTCTTCTTTACAGAATGGACTGATTGAATCCAGATGGAGCTGCAGATCGTGTTTCGGCATTGAACTTTTTAGCCTTTTTATTCATTTAAAACTGGAACGGATGTTTATAGGGTTTTGAAAAATGTGAAGGAAAAAAAAACTATATTTAAGATTTGTGCTTTATCCGTTTCTAATCCATTCTGCTTTTATTCAACTACTGAAACCTATTTATACCTCCAGAGTAAAAAAAAAAAAATAATTTGAATGCTGAATGCATCTTGTGTGGCTTTATATCACAAAATTTGACCAACACTGCTTTATTTCTCACAATTACAATCTTATCAACTATACTGTAACTTTATATCTTACAATGTAACTTTATATCTCATTTTAATTTGAAAAACTCGCAATTGTGATTTGACTTATCTTTTAACAATCGCTGCGCTTTCCCACAGATGTAATATTAAAACCATTTAAATTTATATCTCAGATTATGAATTAATTTTCTTGTAATTCTCAATTTATGCCCCACAGTGACTTAATATGTCAAAATTTGGTCTATTTTGTCATGACTGTATCTCATAACCACGACTTCATTTTTCACAACAATATTATACCTCTCAAGTGTAACTTTATATCTTGCAATGTTCCTTTCCCTTGCAATTATAATGGTGACTTTATTGGAAACAAATTGACTTTATATTTTAAAATGTTGCGTTATCTCATTGTGATTTTATCTCAATAAATCTTTTTTTTTTTTTTTTTTTATCAGTTAAACCTACCAAACACAACAAAAATCTTTCAATTTAACTTATTTATATTCATATAATTTATATTATATATAAAAATATTTAAAATATAACTTATATGTGCATGTGTGTGTATTTATATATACATAATAAGAATTTATCTATAATCATTTTGAATGCGATTAATCACGATTAATTGTTTGACAGTACTACTACTAATAGATCTTTATATCTCACAATTATAATTTTTGTCTAATCATTATTTTTTATCCCACAATGTGGCTTCATAGCTCAAATTTTAAATGTTTCTCATAATTGTGACTTTTTTTTATTTCAAAATCGGACTGTATCTCAAATGCTGATTTATTTCGCAATTGCAATATTATACCTTCAAACTAACATAATATTGTACAATTAATATTGTGACTTTATATCTCACAACTGGACTATGAATCTTACCCTTCTTTAGTGACTTTATTGCTCACATTTGAGATTAATTTGTCGCATTGTGACTTAATTTGCGGCGCAATGTGTGTTTCTTAGAACTACTTTTATTACTCCAAAGCAGTCCAAAGTAACCCTTTTCAATATGAACAATGTTTGCAAAACCTCTTCTCCCTCATGCTCTGATCAAACCAGAACATTTACTTCATATTGTAACCAGCATGCAGCTGGAATAAATACAGTGGTCAGCTGCAATCAGAAGGCCTCATGCTGCAATCCTCCGAATCTTATGTTCCCTAACTTGAAAAGTAATCTGGAAAAAATACATGTGGAACCAGGCCTCTGCTAAACCTATAAGCTCAGAAACATCATGCTGAATCTGATAATTGGGAAAAGACTGTAACTGCATTGAGATTTTCCAAGATGGTTCTCGTAAAGTCTGCAACCGAATGGTCTTGATGGTAACAAACTCTGGCGCTCCTCTAAACAAGAACTTTAGCGTGAAATTCAGTGATCAAATGTCGTAGTACTTTCCAAAACATTTCACAAAATGGCCTGTGTGGCCTATGAATTTGACATTTACAGCCTGTTTGAGCGTAAGTGTGTAAGTGATTGTGTGCTAATGCTATAAATACGATTTACATATGGCGCATGGCTGATGTGGGATATGTTAGATGGGGGTAAAAATTAGCCTCAACAACGAACGGAAGAAATTAGTCTGCAGTCATAAGTCTTTGCCTGCTGCAGTCTGTATATGGAAATATATGTGTGTACAACTCCTTATGGAAATGGGCTTGCAGGCCTACTCTAACATTAACATCTTTAAGCAAGGCATTATTAAAATGTGGCTTTTCATAAAATGACCACTATATTACTTGCAGTTGCAATCTTGCACCTCAGAACTATAACTTTATATCTTGCAGTGTGGCTTTATATGTAATTTTTCTGAACTTATTGTGATATCGTATCCCACAGTGAGACTTGTCTCGAAATTTGACTTGCTGTATCTCATAATGACTGTATCTCTAAATTACTACTTTATTTCTCCCAATTGCAATTTTAAAGATCCTAACTGTAATATTAAATCTTGCAATGTGGCTTTATATTTAACAATTCTGAAATTGTTTATCATAATTGTGATTTTATATCTCAAAATTTGACTTATCTCATAATGACTTTGTCTTTCAATCACTACTTTATTTCTCACAATTGTAATACCTTGCAATGTAGTTTTATATCTCACACTTCTGATTTTGTTTCTCTTAATTGTGACATTTTATCACAGAATTGTGACATTATATATCAAAATATGTCTGATAATGAATACCTCTATTTTTCACTATTTGAAAACCTCAAAATTGCAACTTCGTCTTGCAGTTTTATATCTCACAATTCTGAGTTTGTTTCTCATAATTGTGACATTTTATTGCACAGTTGTGATTTTATATCTCATAATAACTCATCAATCACTTATGTCTCATAATTGAGAAAAAGTATCTCAAAACTGTAACTTTATATCTTTCAATGTCTTTTAATTGCAAAATTGTGATTTTTATGTCTCAAAATTTGACTTATCTCGTCAATCACTACTTTGTTTCTCACAATTTCATTATCTCAAAACTAACAATATATCTTGAAATGTAGTATTATATCTCAAAATAAAGTTTGTTTATAATAATTTTGACATTTTATCACACAATTATCTCAAAATTTTACTTATCTCATAATGACTATCTCTTATTAAAAAGTTTATTTCTCACAATTAATTTTATGTCTCAAAATATGAATAATGACTAGTTTGTTTATAATAATCATGACTTTTTATCACACAGTTGTGATTTTGTATCTCAAAATTTGACTTATCTCATAATGACTATCTCATTCACTAGTTTAATCCTCACAATTTCAGTGCTTCAAAGCTGTAACTTACAATGTGGCTTTATATTTCTTTTTTCCCCCACATGATTGTGATTTTCTCATAGTTGTGGATTTGTGGAAAAAAGTTACATTTTAGAAGGACCCTTTCTGTATCTTTGTGCTGCAAATATGTTCCCATGAGTCACGTCTGAATGACCTGCAGTGTCCCATAGATATTTACAGCGCTTTATGTGCTTTGTCTGGACACACTAGATGCCGGAGGGAGTTTGTTTATGTGCTCTACAGTTGGATGGTTCCCATGAAGCAGGTTGTCCTCACAATGAATACTCTGATGTTGCTGAGGAAAGCAGCTATTGAAAGCCTCTCGAGTCCATCCGCCGTGAACTTGTCTCTAGTCCAGTCCTAATTAGGAGGAACTTGCTCTACACACACACTTTACCACCAAAAAGCTTGCCTTGAAAATGTTATAATTATTTCTGGTCAGTTTCCATGAGTTTTAATGGTTATTTAGTCCACAACAAATACATTTAAATATAAAAAACTATGTCAGGTCCTTTGTAAAGATGATACCAAATGATGAGTAAGGGTCCAATCTAATGAAACGATCGGTCATTTAAAAAAAAGGTCAGGTTGGACATAGGTGGAAGTACAGAGTCTATGAAAAGTCACAATTTGACCATTTTAAACAATAAACTGACACAGAGACATTTGAATATGTGTCATTGAACATTTAACAACTTTTGAGCAGTCCTCCCCCTACACATTTGTAAATAGTGACTCGGTACTTCCACCTACATCAAGCGTGACCTTTTCAAATGAAAGAAATACTATTGGAAGTAGGCTCATTCTTAAACTCCCTCAGAGGGCGTAATAATCGAGGAACTTTGCTGGCGTAACATGGGCGCAGCAGGCGCAATGATATTACGCATATATTAGTAATATGATATTAACAGTTAGGCGAGTAGTGTTAGTAGTGTTTATAAGCATATACATTTTTATTTGTATTTTTTTTAATGATATACAGTAAGTATCATGTTACACAAGTTTTCTAAAAAAGTATGAATATCAGATTTACTTTCTGCCTGCTTTGTAACTTTGAATCCTGTATTATATTCATTGAGCTTTGAAAAGATGATAAAGACAGATTCTTGTCTTCACTTTGCACTAACCTTTTGAGCGGGTTTTCAAAGACGAGGTTTCGTCACAGCCGCCGGTTCCAGCACCGCTCAGCACATCCGGTGTAATTATCTTGTCTTTGTATTGAATATCCAGTTGAGACGTTATGTTTTGTTGTGCTATATGTGTTCAGAGATATCAGCTATCAGGGTTTTCTGTGCTGTTGTTGAGTGGCGCTGGCATTGGCGCACTCTCGCATTGTTAATTGATTTGGCTCCTCCTCGTCAAGCTCGCAGATGAACTGCAATTAGTGATCACCGACATGCCAAAGCAGTCTGTGTCGCTCCAGGACTATAATAATTCTGAGTGATTTGTGGCCTGATTATAATAAAATGCTTTGGATTTTGTTGTTTTGGAACTTGATGTTCACTTATAAGGCTTGATTCTATGGGTCAATGATGTATAAGAGTGTACACTTTAAAGAAAAGGGGAGGAAATCTAGTTTGAGTTGTTTGAAATCTTTGTATTTTTGAAAAAAAACCATTTACATTTAATGATTCATGTATCATATGAAAAGTCATGAATTATTAAATTAAAACACTGGCACCACACACAGTTTTACAATCTAAAAAAACCTTGTCTTGTCATGGAAAAATGAACAATCACAAAGAGTTATTCTAAGAGTTTTATTGCCACTGCTGTTTAAGGCCTGTTCCTGTTAACTAATACTAAAACCATTTAACAAAAATTTTAGCTAGTTGCCAGGTTTCTAATTCTTAGTTATTTTAATTTAATGTTTAAGAGAACTAAAGCTGAAAAAAAATTAAGACATTTAATAAAAACTAATGAAAAAAAAACTAAACCTTTCACTCAAGTTAAAACAGAAATGGAAAGTATAAAAAACCCATACATATTCAAAATATAAATGTAAAATTATCTTAGTAATACTACAGTATCACTGGCACATTGGCAGACCAAAGTTTTTCAAATATTAATAAGCAGTTAATCACCTTTTTGTTTATTGGTTTATTGTAAAAAAAAAATAAATAAAAAAAATAAAATATATAGATATATATTTATATATAATACAACATAATGATAAACAACCAAATTCTTAATCAGAAACCATTGTTTCATTCTTTTAATGAGGCTTTTTCTGAATTATATCAGAACAGTATATCGCCTGACATTAAGCCTCCCCAAAAAATTATTAAAATTAATTTATTTTTTTTAACACCATCATCATACATATCTAAAAATAAAGGTTACACTTTCACAATGATCCTACAAAAGAACGTTTTATTCCAATCTTCAAATAGCCTTTTAATGAAAAGTTCTTAAAATATATTTTTCTTAGTCTGAAGAGCTTTTTAAAAATCTAAAAACCCTCCCCCCTTAAAAAATATATATATATATATATATATATATACACTACCGTTCAAAAATTTGGGATCAGTAAGATATTTAATTTTTTTTTAAAGATGTTTCTTATGCTCATCAAGGCTGCATTTATTAGATTAAAAATCCAGAAAAAAATTTAATATTGTGAAATATTATTTCAATTTAAAATTACTATTTTCTGTGTGAACACATTTTAAAATGTAATTTATTCCTGTGTTACAAAGCATCATTACTCCAGTCTCCAGTGTCACTTTCAGACCTTTCAGTAATCATTCCAATATATATATATATATATATATATATATAAAATACATCCTGACCAAAGAAATCAAAAGAGCCTGAGCCATATAAAAAGGAGAGTGTGTAGCCTATAAAAGCATCATGTATTGAGAATATGCTGAGCACAGCACAGAGAAACACACTTGATATTCGTTCTTGTATTTAAACAGTTGTGAAAACACAGTCGTCCTTCTTACTGTAATGCAATCTGATTGTTGTTATGGAGAGTAAATCCACTGCCGTAGACAGTTTCTGTAATGTCAGGTGGATTAACGTTTCAGACACAAACGTTTAGACTACATGACAGGGTGGGAGCCAGTATCTCTGGCACTTACACGAGACCACCTGCCAGCTTCTTCCTTCATGCTTTAAAACACATAACCTACAGCTTTACTGTTTCCTTTCAAATACAGTGATACTTTATTCTTTGAAAGGACTTGTTTTGGCATTTCTAAACGTTCAATGGTGCATTCCTGTCAGCACTTATCTGATTTTGTTACCCACACTGAAAGAAGTCCCCCTTCTCTGCTTGCAACACATGAAAATTGCATACTTCAACAGTATTTGGCACCACAGACAGATCAAGGACTATGGTTAGGAACAGTAGCGGAGCGGGGGGGGGGGGGTTTGCTCTCAGTCAGCAAAGCACAAATACAGTGTAAGGAGGTGTACAGTTACCGTAGTATATCCGTAGTGTTACAGTGCAGGGCCATGGAGGGAATATACATGTATATGTTTGGCCTAGACGGTATCCTCCAGGTTTGACTCCAATCATGAGCTTGACCTTCCTCCCGAAGTCTTAGGCCCACCCTGATGGTTCAGTAAAAAAAAGAACAAATTATGAACTAGTTTGGAGGTCTGTTTCACAGCTTTAAGTCTTAAAGAGGAGATTTAAAGAGACAGATCACCAAAAAAAGCTCCATTATGGTTAATTTGGTTTATTTCGAAGAATACAAAATGCAATATTCAGCAGAATGTGCAAGAGGCTCAAATTACCCTTTGCAGGGAGTTTGATTGACAGGAGTTCTGACCAATCATATTGTAGAATGTGCCATTTTGTCCGATAAACAAACCAGACAAGAGAGAGTATATTAATGTCTATGGACCTGAACTTGAAAAACTGTGTAATTCTGTGTTTCCTCTGTTGAAATAAGACATCCTCTGATGTTCATTCATGTTTATTTCATGCTCTAAGTAAAGAGTGAGAGATGATTGGTTCACGTGCCATTTGAACGACACATTAACTTTAGACACTTTGCTCCTCTATGTATTTTTGAAGAAAATAATTAAAACTGAAGCAGTTCATGTGAGTGTTGAATTATATTCCAAGTCTTCTGAAGTCATATGAAACAAAGAAATTAAAATATGACTATTAGATTTTTAAAAACTTCCTTACCAACTTACTACAATTAAGTAATTTTAGGTTGAAGTACTAAAATGACTTTTCACTGACTGAAATGACTAAAACTGAAAAAACAATCAAGTAACATAGAAATGAAGCTATATAGAAATATGAAATTAAATGAAAATGAAACAGATTATATAAAATATTTAACATTCATATGCATTAAAAACTGATTTAAAGTATTGATAAAAACTGTAATGGTATATAAGTAACGCTAAATTACTACTGGAAATACATGGGCCTAGAAATTTTATATTCAGTCATTTTTATCTTTATAATTATTTTTATTAGCAACACTATTTCCTTCTTGTACAGTTGCTTTGAATAAAAGCATCCACCAAATTATACACCAATTAAATCACTAACAGTAATGTACTGTACGATAATGACAGAAAAAGCTATTACTTTTTATACCGTTTCGCAAAAGGAAGATGGAAAAATGCAAAAACAGCAGTATAGGCTACATTAGAACACACACACACTGCGATAACAGTGAATGGCATGTACAGAAGTTGTTCCCACAATTAAATGGTTAAACTGTAGCAAAATCTGGCCACGATTTACCTAAAACAAAGGAACAAATTCTTAATTTTAATGGCCATGATATCTGAAATGAGCAAGGCAGGGTTCCATCATTTCCTGGACGTAAATGGAAAAAAAAAATGTTAGTGCATTGAATTAACTTCTCACAGCAGTAATCACTAGAGGAACATGAGCAGTAGACAGTATGGTATGTCTGGATGAAGCTGTTGCCTTAAGTTGGTGAGGTCTGGGTGTGAAGAACATCCAGAAAGAACATCCTGACCCAGAGTAGCTTTAACATCCTGCTGGAATAAAACCTGACACGCATTCCTTCACTCTCCATCATTACAAAAACATTCAGACTGTAATGCTTCATTGACATCTGGTGGTCAGTTCATTCAACAACACTTCACTCTTGTGTCAAAAGAGCAATTTTAAGAATTTCATTACACTTAAAACTGTCTGGGCTTGTGTACACACTATTCATGTTTTTGGTATTTATTGTGAATTATCTTACTGTTTAAAAGAAAATGTGGATATGACATATTGATTTGAATAATAATTTATTTTATTTGTACAGATGTGTGCATAAGTCAATTATACAGTGTAGTACTGGATAACGGTCATTATTCAGAAATACATGAATATTACAGTATTCCAGAGAGCATTTGTAATACAATAAAAATACACTGCATTATTACTAAATCAATAATGCTTTTTCTATTCTGACTGTACTTGATAAACTATAGCTTTATGTAAACATTTTTTGTATCTCATTGTAAACAGGTTTCAAATTGCACAATCAACTGTTATAGAGCAGTATTTATCAAAACGATTAATATACAAAAGACAGAAGCTGGTTTATCTTTTACCCTATAAAGATCTGATTCATGTACATTATGCTACAATTTCTCAACACGAGTAAATAGTGTAAAATTACACAGTTTTGGAGTGAATAGATTCACTTGACCAACCAAACTGTTAATAATGTAGCTCATCTCATCGAATCAGATGCACAGTACTAGATTTAAATCAGATCCCCAGCAAAAACAACAAACCTCTGAAAACGAATCTCAAGTCAGTGTAATATAAGTGCTTTTTGGAAAATGAATGAAACTTTTTTTCCATTCTATACAACTCATTTTGTTGATTTGTAATTTTCTTCTGATGTTAAAAAGGTTTAGTTGGTATACCTTTGGTATAAATCTTAAAAATACATTTAGTTTCATTCAGTGCCATGGCTATTGATTTAAATCCAAGGGACATTTTTAAATGTAATAAATAATGTACATTTAAGAATGTAAATCCATTTGTATTGAAAAAGAAAACATCTTATAATAGCTAAAATTGCAAGCCAAGTCAAGTCAAGTTAGATGAAGGTGACTAGGACACGCAGACCATTTTTCCCCAGCTAAAATACATTTCAATTGTTTTTGTCATCCAGAAACTGAAATCTGAGCTTGAGCTCTTGAATCAGCGTCGACTTTGCAGTTTCCCAGCTGTCTTCCCAGCCTAGAAATCAAACAATCAACTTTGAATCTTAAAATTGTATCATGGTTTCCACAAAAATATTAAAAACAGTGCAACTGTCAACACTGATGAGAAATGTGTCTTGAGCAGCAAATCAGCATATTACAATTATTTCTGAAGAATCATGTGACACTGAAAACTGTAGTAATAATACTGAAAATTCAGCTTTGCATCACAGGAACAAATTACATTTAAATCTATTCAGTTCTTTTCGATTTTAATAATATTTTACAAAATTACATATTTACTCTAATCAAATTTTTTTGTATCAAAGAAATGCAGCCATACTGTCTTTACAAAATA
The DNA here is from genome assembly GCA_032359235.1 of Enteromius mattozi. Taxonomy (NCBI): domain Eukaryota; kingdom Metazoa; phylum Chordata; class Actinopteri; order Cypriniformes; family Cyprinidae; genus Enteromius; species Enteromius mattozi. Next base: position 1,258,138 of record JAUMHE010000041.1, on the reverse strand, counting down.
ACTAAATATTTAAACAGTACTGTATTTACAGTGTATTCTTTATACATATATTTCTGTCTAAATAACATTACATTTTATTGAATATTTGTGAGCGTGTATGTGAGCTCACCTGGACTGCAGCAGGTTAACGGAACAGAGAAAGTAGCCTTTGCTCCAAGCACCTCTTCTGTGTCCTCAAACACTGGCTTTGGCAGATTCTTCTTTATGAACCACTCGTCTAAGCTGTTTCTCAAAGATGCATTGTTTTCTGGTGTAAGAAGTTCATAACAGAATCATTTAATTATCATGTTCTAATATTGTACATAGACATATGCCGGTATCAATTTTTCATGTTGCAATTAATTGCTAATGCTTTTATCATGATATGGAAATTTAGTTGCATTGTCATAATACAGTATAACAGGTTTAATACCTTTTTTCTTATAACAAAAATATGAACATTTAAATACAATAAAGCAATAAATGTATAGCACACGTAATGTCTAAAGTTAAACATTTTACACAGTTAAAACTGCACCACACCTGGCCACAAGTTACTTCACTTTAAGTACAAAAGAATTAGGTATCACTTTACAGTAAGATATCATTAGTGACCTGTCTTTACTCCCAGCAGACCCAGTATACGTTCACAGAGATGTTTTTGAGCTGCTTTCTTGTTGCTTTGACATGTGCACTTCAGCGTGTAGTCACAGAAAGACAATTGGATAGAGGCCCGCTCCTCAGACCTCAGGTCAATGACAGGCTCTTTCTGATGGGCCCCATTCAGCATAGAGCTCAGCTGATTGTGCACCTCTTTAAGGCTATCAGCTCCAGTTAGTGAAACATAACCAAAGAGAGGTGATAGTGAATGTAAGGCGCTCTTGAGAGCACATAACTTGGCTTCATCCTCTGTAGATCCTAAAAAAGACCATATTATATTTGAACACAATGGCATTCATACAGGTACGGCATGATTTTTTTGTTACACTTCTGTTCCCAGTTAATGAATGTTGCTTTAAGAAACAGTGTAAAATTATAAGAAATTAATATGATTGACTGTGTCAAGGTTCATGTTTTGGAATTTCTTCCAAAAAAAAACAAAAAACTTGCTATTTATGAATCAGGTACTTAAAACACTACAATTAAAAGGGGATTAAATGGTACAGTATTTTTAATGTTATTGAAAGATGTCTCTTCTGCTCTTTATAGCTGCATATATTTGATCAAAATTATGGTAATAACATAAATATTGTGAAATATTATTACAATTTAAAATAACTGTTTCTATTTCAATATACTGTCAAATGTAATTTATTCCTGTGATGCAAAGCTGAATTTTCATCATCATAACTCCAGTCTTCAGTGTCACATGATCCTTCAGAAATCCTTGTAATAAGCTGATTTGGATTTTAAAAAAATTCTCCTTCTGCCAATGTTGTGCTGCTTAATATTTTTGTGGAAACAATGATATATTTTAACAGAAATTTGCATTAAAATGTGTCACCTTTGAATTTGCTGCATCTTTGCTGAATGAAAGTATTAATTTCTTTTTATAAATAAAGTAAATATATTATTATACTGACCTCAAACTTTTAAATGGTAGACTTTTTAAAAGATTTTTCCTTTTTTTTTATTTTGGACACATTTAATTGTCATTGACCCTGAAATTACACTTGATTCTATTGAGTATAAACTCTTTTCTTTCTTCAGACACTGTCACTAACCTTGTCCATCATACTTCACATCGTAAGTTATGTTCTTTAGTGAGCAGTAAAATGGCTTTACAGATCCTTCAACATCTTCCTGAGGAAGATTACGAGACCTCCGAGTAAAGTGCTGCTTCACCAGTGCACTGGACATCTTTTCATCTTGAATTAGAGGTAAAGAAATAAGCATTAGTTAAGGGACATATATGTACTGGTATATTTATATATGAATACATAAATACACAAATATATACCTGAGCTAGGATCCAAAATTCCCATTATACGGCCGAATAACAGGTAGATTTTTCTAATGGCATCTTTCTTGGTGTCGTACCCTTCTTGTTTGTTAGCATAAGTATAGTTTTCCAGGTTGACTGTCACAGTGCATTTGAACTTCTGATCACATTTTATGTTCTCCACATTCACTTGTGGTGTCTTGAGGTTATACACATTAAACAGCTCATTGATTTCTGTAAAATACACAAAGATGTACAAGTAAATGAGACCAGAGTTTCAACAAGTACCTTAAACTTGTCATTTTATTAGTGTAGCACTAGCACTTCCTGCTGGTGTCTCCTGCAATAGCACATCATCTTTTTCTCCTACATGCTCCATTACCTGGACAGTCAATCCTGGGCTTTTTTCTCAGTGAAGCAGGAGAGCTGGAGTCAGGAGGGTCTGGCTGTACAGGAACAGGAACATGGACTGGTTCTGATGGTGCTGATGTGAAGATGCTTTCAGACTTTATGTCTGAATGCTCTTTTACTGCTGCCTGACTGATAGATACTACAGACAAAAAGAAACTGCTTACTTTCCAAAACTTGATATGTCAGAGTTGATACAATGTTTTTTACAAAGTTAAACGCACAGTTTGAAAGCTCTGGGCTCATACAGCTGGTGACCGCTTCTTCACTGGTCTCTCCTTCATACTCTTCAGTTTCATAGATGGGATTTTTGAGACGCAGTTGGTCTAGACGCTCCTTCAAAACACCTTTGAAGTTCTTCTCAGTATCTGATATTGGAGGACAGCAGAGGATCCCTGACAGATGCTGTAGAGCAACTTTAGCTGCCTGTTGCTCTGCCTGCCTCTTCTTGCTGGAGCCATCTAAGAAATGTGAGAAAAGAAAACAAATGAGGGTAAATGGGTGCATGAAAAAATGTAAATAATATACACAACTTTTATATATAAATAAGTTATATTTGCATTTTTTTCAGGATTATTAGGGCTACAGGCAGGTGAGATTTTTTTCCCTACCCATGATCTAGACATTCACTACAATGTTCAGTCAATGAATAGCAATGGAAATGAATTCACCTTTTTCACAGAAAGTAAAAGGCCCGATGAGTTTGAGCTTGCAAACAGTTGTGTTGACATCCTCTACAAACTCTTCTGTTGGTTTTTGTAAATCATGCGTCTTGAAATGTTCCATGATCCCCATCCTATACGTCTGACCTGTTGTAGCAAAAATTAAAACCAGCAGTTCTGCGTATTACATATTCTAACACATTCTTACATATTTGGTTTACAGTAACACTAGAACATCTACATTAGCACATACAAGTACTCTAATTTTACGTGAAATGTCATATTAAATAGTATGTATCGCCCTCTAGTATATGTGAAACACTGCACATGTGAATATACTAGCACGTGCTTTGTATATATGAAATCTAAGCTAAATTTGTAGTTTACCTCCTGCTGGAGCACTGATGTGGAAAAGTTCCAACAAAACCTTATAAGCTGCTTCAGCCGCTTCTTCTTTTGTAGAGCATCTATCAGACACAACTTCTTGATTAAGATCCACAGTCACTTTACCAAAGAAAGCGTTTCCTGAAATATCAAAAATTGTTTATTCAATGTTTGATAAAGCATTTTTATTTTTATTTTATTTTTAAATCAGCACTTCCTGCTGGTGTCTCCTGCAACAGCACATCTTCTTTTTTCCCCACATTCTCCATTACCTGAACAGTCAATCTTGGGTTTTTTCCTCAGTGGGGCTGGAGAGCTGGAGTCTGGAGGGTCTGGCTGTACAAGAACAGGAACATGGACTGGTTCTTCGCCTGATGGGAGCTGTGCTGGTCTGGAGGTGCTTTCAGACTCTGAATGATCTTCTTCCTCACCGATAGATACTGCAGAGGTGTCCATGCTGATGGCGATGGCTATGGGCTCTTCACTGTCCTCTGCTTTATTATCTGTGTCATAAACAGGATTTTTGAGACGCAGTTGGTCTAGACGCTCCTTCAGAACACCTTTGAAGTTCGTTTCAGTATCTGATATTGGAGGACAGCTGAGGATCCCTGACAGATGCTGCAGAGCAACTTTAGCTGCCTGTTGCTCCGCCTGCCTCTTCTTGGTGGAGCCATCTAAGAAATGTGAGAAATGAAAATTAAACGCCAGCAAACAATAGTATGTAAAACAACACAAAACTCTTGCGAAAAGAAGATAAATGATGTTTAAGGAAAGACTATTGTAGAAGCACAGCTACCTTTGTCATGAAAAGTAAAAGGGCCGACGAGTTTGAGCTTGCAGATGGTTGTGCTGTCATCAAAATCTTCTATTGGTTTTGGGAATCCATTTGTATTGAAATATTCCATTGTCACTGACTTGTATGTCCGACCTGTTGCAGAGAAAAAGAAAACCAGGTTTATTGAGCTGTTCAGAAAATATATTTAACCTTAAAAACATAAATACTGCGCTTCAAAAACAGTATTTCTATAGTACTTTTTTGGATATTTGAATATTGTCAAAACAGGTTAAACATAAACATAAATCTGTGTTTCCTGAAAGATATTAAAGATAAAACAGAAGTAATATGTTGTTTGATGAAAACCTGCTATTTGAGTCCTGAAGTATTGAAAGTGGCAATAAATTAATTTTAGACATATTTAAGAGGGCATTTTTGCTCATTAAAGCATTATTGCACAAACCTGACATGGATTTATTTCCAAAAGCATTACATGGAAACATTCTTGTATGTGTTTCACAGTATTTAATTAAACTAAAAATTCTTTTAAGGCTTATAGTTGGTGAAACTGCTACTTTTTTTGCTTTACATTATATTTTAAGCTAAAGATTTGTACTTTACCCTTTACTGGAGCACTGATGCAAAAACTTTCCCATAAAACCTTATAAGCTGCCTCGGTCGCTTCTTCCTTTGATGAGCATCTGTCAGACATAACTTCTCGACTGAGATCCACAGTCACTTTACCAAAGAAAGGGGTTCCTGAAAAGTCAAAATATGACATTTGATTTCAGTGTGCCATAATTCAATACTACAATTTCTTATTTCTTACAATTTCTTAGTCATATTTTACCTGAGGAAGATGAAGAGGAGGCCTCAGGCTGTATGACTGAGCTTGATGGTTCATCTGTGCTTTCTTCCTGTAATTTCAGCTGCTCGAGGGCAATGTATGCGACCTCCTGATGCGCAGCCTTTTTGTCGTTACACACCATTTTGCCAATGAATCTTTGCCCATTGACCATCACTTTACCTCTGTAACCTGTGCAGAGGATGTGAACTGCATGTTTAACTGTTAAATCCAACCTGAATAAAAGAATGTCATCCACTTTTCCCGTATGTCTAAACAAATACATGTTTTATTTTTTTATGATTATAAATCATACAGTTAATAACAATTCGAAAATAATTGGTAACCTTGGGGTTCTTGATCCTCTGTAAAATCAGGAAATTTGTCAGCTGGCCATTTCTTTGCCTGGCAATATTCATAAAGATGATTTTTGTATTTAACCAGTTTGCCAGGAAGCACTGGATCTGTGGATAAAGAAACACTGGAATTACATAACTCAAAAAGTATTCTTGTAGCGATCAGATCTCTGTAGTGAAGTATTTCTTTTCACCATGTGTCACTTTCTCCAGTTGGTCCACTCTTCCTTTCAGGTCGCTGATCTGCTCCCCATGTTGATCGACGGTTGCCTCCATTTCTTTGAGTTTGTCGACTTCAGGCCCCAGGGTCCCCAGCAGATCTTTGTTTTGGTCCAGGAAGTCCAGAACACTCTTCATGTCCTGAGGTTTTTCCTTGACATAAAGTCATGTTTTAGAACAAACGTGATTCCGTTCACAGTTAACTGCGTAGCAATTAAGTGTTGATCTACTGCACTTACTCTGACATTTTCATCTTGGATCCCCTCAAAGCGTAAGATAATGTCATCAATCCTGTCTTTCATGGCTTGCTGCTCACGGTCCAGAACTTGCTGGAAGTCTTTCATGGCCTGGAGATCTTCCGGTTGGCCATCTACCTCACACGGGGCTTGATTGAAATTCTTGTCCAAGATGTTGTAAAACTATACAGAAAACAGAAAAACATTGGCTCAGTTAGTTATTAGCATTAGTAGTAGTATTTAATAATAATAATAATAATAAATTCCCATCCACTTTTGTTACCTCCTCACCCAAGTCTTATAATATAACTACTACTAGTAATAATAAAAGTACTATTCTGTAAACCTGTTTTATCTCCTTTTCCAAGTCTTTCAGTTCTGGGATATGACGTTTGAGGCTCTCAGCCAACTGCAGGACCGTATTATGATGCTTTCTCATGTCCTCATTACTCAATCTGAAGTCAGGCGAGTGCATTACACTGTTCCGTACATTTATTACCTGAATTATTAAGAGAAACAAGTAAAATGTGTAATCCAGTACCACATAAGAGCTACAGTATTTGAATATCCACACAGATACAGTGGTCACATACTATAGCACATGGCAATTGAGAAGTTGATATATTGATAAAGGTTCAGAATGAGGAATTTCACAATGCTTACTTTGTTCACACATTGTCCTGGGATCTTCTCGAAATGTTTACAGGAACTCATTAAGTTCAGGATGGCAGCAATATCAAACTGGTCAAACTTGCAATGTTGTTTGTGCCCACCTGGCATATATGCCTGTCATAGAAAAATATGTGAAACATGCAATCCACAAAGTTAAAAAATTTAAAGGACACACCAAATATCTAAATATAGCCAGCTTAACAGACAGCACTCAGAGGCAACGGTCATTAATGATAAAAATAACTTACCTTGGCAACTTCCCACTTATCTGTGGGCCATAGATGTGGTCGGCAGTTTTCCCAGTGTATACCATAACCCTTCCCTTTATGATTGGCCACGATTTCATTCTTCCAGTGTGAACACAATTGACACAATTGGCGCTGTGTAAAGCGACACAGCTTGAGAGACATGTTCAGACACTCCTACAATTTTTGATTCTAATGAACAATCTTTTACACTTTTTTTTTTTTTACATCATTTTTATTTGACATGGTGGCATTACTATTATTCTAAATTGTTTCGGAAAGCAGTAACAATACTAAAAAAAGCTAAGCTAATAGTAAATATAGGCCTAGATAGATAGATTAGACTTGACATTTAAAATTTACCTTCTTATGATCGCACGTTTGATTGCAGTTCTGTCTATAGTGATGAGGGATTGTTGAAGAAACGTTTGTTTTAAGAAAGTTGTGATACGTTTCGGTTTCATTTTCTATGAAGCGCTTGATGCGGTTCCTCAGTATGTAAAGACTCTCAGTTGTTTTCAGCCAGTTTTTGTAGTTGTCATCACTGAATCGACTGTAAGATTGTGTGCTGCTCATGATCGCTAGTTAAAATCGCAGAGGTCGATCGCTCTTTTGTTACAGTAGAGCTGCCTGCGCTGCGATGTGCCTCCACTGTCCTCAGCAGGTCAGCTGACTGTCGGGGTTGCCAGATAATCGAAAAAAATCAACATCGTACCAAAACTGTTTATGCTTTGTTGATACTCTCCAGTACCATGGTAACCGCAGTTAATAAAGTAAAATGAAATATCCTCTTTGTATTATAAATATCGCTTATTTAAAACGATTTTGTAAACATGTTTTTCATTTGTTAGCTGCGTTACAATTGTATTTAATTTAATATAAATATTCATTATTACGTTTGTAAGTCTAATTATTAGGCTATCTAAAGTGAGTTACAATTCATTCATTCATTCATTGTCTGAGACAAGAAATTGGAACATGGAAAATCCAAGGTAAATATCGCTTGCAAGTGAACACGTGAATAGAGGCAACACTTACAATTGAAGTTATATGTACTTTTAGAAAAGAGCTCATAAGAGTTCATAAACGAGCTGTTAGTTAATAGCGCCATCTAGTGGAGGTTAGGATCAGAATGCGTATTTATTGACAGAAATTTGGTCTTGGTGGTAAAAGACGAAAGTATTTATATATTTGTGTGTGTGTGTGTGTGT
>JAUMHE010000041.1:1237413-1248749 GCA_032359235.1 Enteromius mattozi | reverse complement strand
ATGTTTATTTAATTTTTATTGTCTGTTTTTCCAAATAATTAATTTTAGAATTGATTTTAATGTCGCTTCAAATCAGTGTCACTTAAAATGCAATATTTTAAAACCAATAAATAAATAGAATTGCTTAATTATACGTGGTATCCTTCCACTGGAAAATATTCCCTTATGAAACGTTGCTATGTAACAAAACTAATGATCCGCTATGGGAGCTGCGCAGTGATATAATGAACAGGTGTTTCTCGTCATGCATACAATATTGTAGATTTTAAACTGTATATTTAGCATTCAGAAGCCTGAATAGGAATTACCCGCTTTATAAAGCAGCAGCAGCATACTTATCCTTCCCTTAAAACAGAGCATTACATCCGTCAAATACTGTAATCTTCTTCTATCAATGACGGCGCTCTGCTCCACCCCCTGCTTCAGAGGCCCCGCCCATCCCGTGCGCATCCCGTCCGCATTCTGCAAGAGGCACGGGAAAACAGGGATAAACCATCCCGAAAAACTAGAGGGGGAGTTAGCTATTACGTACCACTTTTTAAATTCATAGTCACGTTAAGATACTAAAACTGACTTTATGTGATTTAAACTGTGGGTGTATATATATATAACTAAATTACAACAAAAGAGTAGGTGTGTACCAAAACGCTAACCTGGCCCCGACCAAATTCCATTCCACCCTTTCCCAAACTGCGCCTTGAACTCTACCGTCCTGCTGCCATGTTGGATTGAAGGATCGTTATTGCTTTAGGAGTTCGGAATGAAAGTTTATATTATGCAGTCTGTCAAAAGTGAACGAATTAAAGAATAAATAACCCGCCGGAGTACGCGAGTCGCGTCTGCAGCGCCCGCGCATTGAGGACATCACTACATCGGCTCTACTTGCATGCGGAATTCCTTACGGGATGAACGGAGCGCAGGCCATGTTGATCTGTGATTGCACATAAAATAATCTAATACGAGACAAACGCTCAAGTTCATCCGCCTCATCCGACAACATGAGCGGCCACCCGCCCCAGAGGAGGGTGGCAAACGTGGGCTCTCTGCTTCTGACCCCGCAGGAGAACGACTGTCTGTTCAACTACCTGGGCAGGAAATGCATCGTAAGTTGTGTTTACTCTCTCGGCCGATCTGTAGTCCTTTAACCGCGAGTTCAAATGCAAACCATATAGCTTTTCATATATCCAGTGATGTGACGCAAACGAACGGCGGTAACTTCTGGCAAGGACAGTTGTGCTTTAACGCGTTTGTGATGCCCATCAACATCCTCCTCACTGTCAAGGGAACGAGACTCCTGTGATTGAAATGAGATGTTGTGGTATAAGCTGTTTGTGTGATTGTGAGTAGGGAATGATATGTTCCGTGTGATTTCAGAGTAAATTGCAATAGGCCTTCTGCTTCAGTGAAGGCTGGGTCGACAAAACCTTGTGAGGAGCCTACGAAGACAGCATCACAAGTGCATTCTGAGTCAGCTAACCGATGCACGTGCCAATGATGCTCAGATATGCTGTCTATGTAGGCAGCTCACTAGCTAATGTAGGCTACTCTCTCAGATGACCCTTAAAATTCGTCACATGTGTCAGTGAACACTCTATCTATCTGTATTTCTCCTTCTAGCTATCAATATGGGATTCTTTCTGTGATCTGTGTCTGCCTGTCTGTATATCTCTATTTCTATCTGTCTTATCTTTATGTATTTATATCTGCTATTATATATGTGTGTAACTTGATTTAGGTATTTCTGTGTACAGTCTCGGGTAGCTCTCCATTTCTGCTTATAGTATATTTAATAACCTGCAGCAATTTATGGAAAACATCACATTTGCATTAAAAGAAACTTTCGGTTAGTTGTTCCTGCTAAATGAAACATCTATTCTACAGCCCTGATAATTGAGCTGAATTGTCGTAAGTGAAGATATTTGTTCTTTACACTAGTTGTATTTGCTTGTCTTGTCTGTCGTACTACTTGAGGATCCATAGTTAGAGTATTTGGAAACTTGTACATGTACGAGTCTTCATTTGCATTACTTAAAGGCACAATATGTAAGTTTACAATACGCCACTAGAAGTCACATTTTCAAAACGATAACAGAGGTGAAGTTCGATGATGCGGTGACGGAGCATTGAACACTGGGAGATGTCGTTTTCACAAATCATGTTCACGGATAAAAAGCGTGTTGCCGTAGTAGAGGATAGCGCGGATATTGCATCATTGATAGGCGACAAGGAACAGGGACGGTTCATTATTTAAAATCTGGAATTTCTTTGAATTTACAATTCCTACAGAACTTCTGAGAACTGCATGAAATATATAACACCATGCAAGTGGTTTTTGGATATTTTATTACAAAAATCTTACATATTGTGCCTTTAACAAAATAACTCAAATTCCATTTATTTTTAAAGTTGTTTAATAAAATGATGCAGTATAATACACCATTGGATCACAACATTTTACTGAGAAGTTTCACGACTGATAAAACAGTACATTACCCCATGATTAGCTATGTTAAAAATGTCCTGGCTCTTTCAAGCTTTATAATGGCAGTGAATGGGGGTTGAGATTTTGAAGCCTGAAAAAGTGCATCCATCCATCATAAAAGTGCTCCACACAGCTGCTGGAGGTTAATAAAGGCCATCTGAGGTGATCAATGAGTTTGTGTGAGAAAAATATCCTATTTAAACTTTATAAACCGTAATCTCTAGCATCCACTAACTTCATACACACATTCACGTAAACCGTTCTCCTTTTGACTTATATTGAAATCCTCCAACATTTTTCTTTACAAATGCTCATTTTGTATTTCTAATTCGTAACTATTTTTTTGTTTTGCTCTCTCATCAGGCTTCCGTGTTTGTCACCACATTTGCCTACATTATACGCTAGAATGCCACTCTCTCATGGACGTTCTGGTTATAAAATGTTAGTGGAACATGCTCAAATTTAATGTGATGAACTACACCTCTGCTAAGTCTCCTTTGTAAACTTAAGAACCAAAAAAAGCACCTTTAACACCAGTTAGTTTAACATACTTTGACAAAAGTAATCGAGTGTTGTTTGAGTTTTAAAACTGATTTCCAAATAGTTAAATATCCAAAGTGTCCAAATACCTTTCGGGGCCAATGTATGTTTCGAGGGAAAGAAATATGCCTTGTTTGTTCTTGGTAGAAATTTCCTGTCCCCTGCCCTACAAGGAAGCATTTGTTTGAAAAAAGGCCTTATTTTTTTCAAAATTCCCTTTGCAGCACATTCAGGTGACGAATCACATTTTTAAGTATGTCATGTACTTGGATCTTCATAGATTTTTGATGCATAAACATTTAAAAATCTGACTGGAGTTGAGCTTAAATCAGAGGTTTGTAACTGTAGAAGTGGATGGGAAAAATTAGCTTGGTTTAAAGTGTTTCATTTATGTATTTTGCATGAAATCCGATTCACAAATATGGCATTCTTTCCCATCAGACCTACTTAAGTTGCTCGTCCATGTCTAGGTGGAAGCGACATGAACGCGAGCGGTGTCAGTCCAGGAACGGCAGCCAAGAACCCGGCCATAAAGTGGGCTTTCACAGGGAATGACTAAATATGAGACACATCGTTTGGGGCCAAGATCCAGCAGTCATGGGTTCATTCATCACTGTGTCCCGAACCGGCACCGAAAAACCGAGGGCAGAGGGTGGACGGTGTCCAAATCGCACAATAGTGAGAGAGATGGAGAGAAGGGGAAAGATAGAGGTTGGGGGTGGGTTGTGCGTGATCAGCAGTCTTTGAGGACAGGAAGTGAACTGATCTGCCTCCTTTCCATGGAGATTTGAGCTCTAATGAATAGAGCTGCTGAGCCAGTACTGATCCAGAATCAGGTTTCCAAGCAAACCAAACCAAAGTCATGATCCCTGTGAAATGTACGTCTTTAATGCGTACTTATGGCAAAGGCAGGAATGCCGTACGGATGCAGTTAACTCAGAAAACCTGGCAAATATCCATCAGTAGCCTCTTTTGAATATATTACGTTTGGTGTTTGTTAAATGCGATTAAACCCAGCCGATCGATCAGACGTTTAGGTTTACATATCAATGTGAGCATGTTTGGCCGCTATGAATGCTGTGTGTGTATATTGTATATCTTTCTTGAACTTGCAGAACTCTGAATACAGTAGTTGAAGGTTTAGCGATGTCCTTGAATCACTCGGCCCACCGAGACTGAACGAGTGCTCGTATTCAAATGCTGAATGCGCAGTCTAGAGCGTGAGGAAGCAGTTTTTCATCAGAAGAAATGAAGGGAAGTCTTGTTTCATTGATGCTGCTGTTACTGACGTGGCAGGATCGCAATGAGTGGAGTAGTTAACTGGAATATCTGTTTTATCTGCCTGGCTCTCAATAAAAGTTATTGTACATTTATATTTATGGGTTAATATTTTGTATATATATTTGCACATGCTGTTAGATGTAGATGCAGTTTGACTTGAATTTATAGAATAAATTATTGATTATCCTCCAAAATTTTCAATACATTCACTTGAATAGACTTGAATGTTTATTTCTTTAGATAAGCAGGATGTTTGGAATTGATTTATTGGAGAAATAATCTGTAAATCAATTCATTAAAAGTCAGTTTATTAAATTTAGACTTTCTATAATTTGTGCATCAGTGAAGTTTAAAAAAAATCAGCTTACTTTAATCATAATTAATTAACATGGTTAATGATCAGATCGTTTAATAGCCTTATTTCTTCGATTATCATTTGATTAATTGTAAAAAAAAAATTAAAATTCCAGTTAATGAATTAGATTACTTTTGAGAATCTTATGTATTCAGTTGGTTAGCAATTAATAAATGTATTCATTTTAAGCAGTGAATTAGAATGGTTTTGAGAAACATATTTATTCAATGTATTAATCCAGTTACTTTTAAATGTCTGATAAAAGTTTGGCTTTATAGTATTTTAACCTATGGAGCATTTATTTTAATCTGAATACTTTTCAATTTTATTAATCTAAGAATCAAGATTTTTTTTAAATTAATTAATCCAATTAAATTACTGAATTATTATTTTTTTAATTATAATGAAATTATTTACTGTATATTATTTATATATATATAATATAATATAATTATTACTCATTGAAATATTTTTGACAAATAAGTTTTTGAACCATCTGGGATAAGTTGAAGTAATTTTATTTACATGCACTCTGTTAATTATTTTAATAATAAATAATTTGCTCGTTTCGGTGGATCATTGATTAATCTTTATGGTAATCAGATGATTAGAGATTCTGATAACTGTTTAATTTGTATATTTCTTTAATTATTCAGTGTTGTTGCAGTCCTGCTGACAAGTGGGTTTTTAAATTATTGCTTAATGAAAATGCTATAGGTCTGTATTGGTCAGAGACTTCATTAAAATCTTTTCTGTTTGAATGGCTTGTGGTAGCTATCTAAAGTGTGCGTGAAACCACAGGACAGGGTTTCTTTGGTCTCCTGTAATTGCTCAGCATTAGCGTATGTGTGTGAATGTGTGTTACTTGTCTATGGAAAATATTTCATCTTCTGTGAGATCTTGGCTGTCCTCCCTATGACAGTATTGCCAAGACACTGGTCTATTTTTCCTTTCGGTAACCCATGTCCTGAAAAAGTGTTCGAAATGCTGCTTTCGGTCATGTGCATGGAACGCAGACACTCTTCAAGTAAGAGTCCCTATGGAGAGAGAATAAAATGCCCCATCAAGTGTGTCTCCGGGTACTTGGCTGCAGTTTAAATTACAGCAGTATTTGATATCTGCAGTGGCCGGTGTGTGCAGCAGGCAACATCATGCAGTATTCATACACTGATTTCTCTGCATTTTTTGGACGTTTACAGTTTCTGTATGATTTTAAAATGCAGTTCTGTCCAAAATGCAGCTCTGATATTTAAAATGCAGGTGATGAAAATAATTTCATAAGAGTATGAACATGTGGCAGTGTTGGTGCACTGCATTTTGGAATTATATTTGTTTTATATTTATTTATTAAATTTTAGGATTGAAAAATTTGGTTTTGATTGATATTTTCCATCATACTTCACAAATTATTTATATTGTTTTATGTGTTTGTAGTGTAATTATGCTAAAGTATTTGTACTTTCTGTAGGATTTCACATTTGTTTGAATCCTTTGATAGATCAAATTAATCAGGAATAATTAATCCAAAATGAAAATTTGCTAAATCAGTCCATCTAAGATGTAGATGAGTTTGTTTCTTCATCAGAACAGATTTGGAAAAATCTATCATTGGGCTAAATCACTTGCTCATCAATGGATCCTCTGCAAGAGAATGGGTGCCGTCAGAATGAGAGTCCAAACGGCTGATAAAAACATGATGGTGAGAAAGTGGTGTAATGCTAAATTTCTCCAAACTGTTCTGATGAAGAAACAAACTCCTCCCTCAGACCATGCAAGATGAAGATAAGAAATTTCCAGCAAAATTTTCGTTTGGCAGCTGCTATTTGCACTTTGTGTAAATAGCGATAGATGCTATTTATACTAAGTGTAAATAGCAATTACATGCTATTTACATTAAGTGAAAATACATTTTCTAAGCAATATGTGCTATTTACACCAAGTGCAAATAGTTTTAGATTCTATTTGCACTGTTAAAATAGCAGGATGTTCTGCTATTTGTACTACTTATTGCAAATGGTGACAAATATATGCACCTTGCTATTATAGTACATTATAAAACAGTATGCAATGCTAACTTATTGAGTGTAAATTTATATTTTAATTCAAATCATTAAATGAATGCCACCTTATTGGGACAATAAAGCCCTCCCTGCGCCTAGTAACCCTACTCCATACTACTTCAACTTTTTGATTATTTCTTTAATTTTTAATGAAAATAAAGGCTTTTCTGGAGTGATTTGGAAAAAAAAGTTTGCCAAAAGGATTCAAACCCAGGTCGATCGTGTCAAAATGAGGACGACACACGTTTTACCTTCTGTACCTCTAGAGACTGATGACCAATCACACATTAGTGGTCGGAGTTAGTGTAAATAGCCTCTGCCAACAAGACAGGCTATTTACAGTTAGTGTACATACTATTAAAACTATTCCTGTAAGAAATGACTGAAAAACATTTTTTTTAATTGGCTCTTGATCGATAATTGTATATTTGCCATGTTTCATGAAGTCCATGACTGTTTTCCTTTTTGCAGACATTGTGCTCAGCAGTGGTCCAGGTGTACGGGGCGGACAGGGGCTCGTCCTGGATCAAGAGGTGCTGTGGTGTGGCCTGTTTGGTGAAAGACAATCCTCAGAGGTCTTATTTTATCCGTGTCTTTGATATCAAGGTGAGCTGTCTGAGATCAAATAAACAGCAAAGATATCAGATCTGAGACTTAAATATTTCAAATATCTTGTCTCATTTTTGCAGGATGGAAAAACAAAATTTGAGCAGGAGCTCTACAATAATTTCACCATTAGTAGTTCGAGAGCCTATTTTGTTACTTTCGCCGGAGATGTGAGTTTTGTTGCTTCTTTTCTTAATATTTCACATTGTTGACCGTTAGCAAGAACAGCGAGAACTAGCCAGAGATGTTCTGTGGAAAAGTTTGTTTGGCTAGTCGCTTTCTTGTCGTTCTTGTAAAACTGCTTTTAGCATTAGTGAGGATGTGATCTGGCTTTTTTTGGTCATATGGTGTGTTTTGCTCTTTAGTCTTGTCAGATGGGCCTCAACTTTGCCAGTGAAGAGGAAGCCAAACGATTTCGGAGTGCACTCAACGAACTGCTCAACAGACGACAGAGGAAAACTGGTAAATGTGCTGGTTTTAGTTACTTTCCTTTCCTTTGAAGGGATGACAGTTCACCAAAAATTAAAATCATGGCATTATTCCTTTAGTCATCCATATGTTGTTCCGCATCTAATCCATATGACTTCCTTTTTTTTTTGGTTTCAATTCAGTTTTATTTTTGGGTGAACTCACTATCAGCTAATATGCTTTACATTCAGTAGTAACGAAAATATATGTGTCTAAAACCTTATTAGTGTCTAAAACATATTCTCCCAAATCTGTGTTTTTCATGATAGTTCATCCAAAAATGAGAATAAATACAGCAACATATATAGCCTTTCATTTTGATATAGCAGTAAATAAGAGCACAAACTAGAGGTCGACCAGTTGAATGATTGTGCCGATTAATCATCACTGATAGTTGAACAGTTATCGGTTATCGGCAAGAATCCATACTGTTACTAGGGCTCAATTTTTATACCTGAGAGATCTTATAATTCTTTTATCACCAGTGTCAATATCACAAACAACTAATAATAGATAAATAAAAAAACAAACGTTACAAATAAACCAACAATTTATTTTTTATTTTATTACCATTAATATAGATTTAATTCTTATATAGCAATATCCAAAACAAATAAATAAATAAACATCTCTATTACAAAACAAGTAAATAAATACGAATAAATCTTTCTTTATGATGAAAGTTCATGAGAAATTGGAGTTGTCAAGCTTTAAATCGACGAGAAACAAAAATTATGATGACTTGATTTTGTAATAGTTTTTGTGTGAGGAGCAGACCCAAATTTATATTCTTAATAATTAAAATCTGAACATACAGTCCAGACCATTCTGACTGATTCAGTTTTTGGATTCAATTGACTTCAGAAGATTAAAAATAAAATTAAAGCTTTTTTGAAGCCTTTTTGAGGCTTGAAAGCTCCAGTCATCATTCATTTGTGATTTCATGGAAAAGCGCGACCAGCAAATAACTCAATATATCTCAGAGCAAGTCATATGAGTTTGTAATGACATGCGGATGAGTTTTTCATGTTTGGGTGAACTTTTCCTTCAACACGCTCACATTGTCTTGTTAACCTGTTATTTCCTGTTACCGGCGTCTCATTTGCAGTTGTGTCTATCTCTCCATCTTTCCTCCTGTTCCTCTCAGTCTGTAGTTGTAATCTGTCGTAGTCTAGCAAGTGTGCTGGTTTTCTCTCCGTAGGGTGTGTCGTAAAACCTTCACAGTGGGCCTTTTCTCCTCATGTCCCTCTTGTAAACGCAGCAGTCTCTCTCCTCACTTCCTGGCTGGGTTCCAGTACTTCCTGCTCTGTTTTGCATGCTGGGCTTTGAAGTTTAGGCTTCTCTCTGCACTAACTGATTTTTAAAGAGGCCCTGGTGCCTTATACGCCTCCTGTGTCTGCCTTGCCTGCCCTGTCTTTACCTTTAATGTGGTCGAATTCCAAACAAACATGTTTAATCGCTCTCAGTTTGATTACATTTATGTACAATTATTCGGTTAACTTCTTGTTGTTAAAGGTGAAGTGTGGAATTTGTTGCTATTAGTGGCAGCAGATGGAATTTAAAATAGATTAACTTTATTGTGATTTTTTTTTTTTTTCACTTTTGTTGAATATGTTGAATATTTCATTATATTATAGTAAATACTGCCAGTGAGTTGTTTATTCGCACACTCACTTTTTTTAAGAAATAAAGGATGCGTTAAAGTGATCAAAAGTACAGTAAAACATTAATAATGTTACTGAAAATATCTTTTAATGAATGCTGCTGTTTTGAATTTTCCATTCATCAAAGAATCCTGAAAATAATGTATCACCATTTCCACAAAATATAAAAAATGTTTCTAGAGCAGCAACATTAAAATGATTTCTAAAAGATCATGTGGATCATATTTTATTGAATTAAAAAATATCTATATAATATATTAGTGCTGTCAAACAATTAATCGCGATTATACATCCAAATTAGTTTTTTAGAGAATATATCTGTGTTCAGTGTATATTTATTACTTGTATATAAACATTATAAACACTTACATGCATGTATATTTCAGAAAAATTTTTATGCTTGTATATTAAATTTATATTTTTATAATAAAAATTATATGAATATAAATATAGACAAGTACATTATAGACATAGAAAAAATATATATATTTAAAAAATATAAACAGAACACACATATATTATGCAAATAAAAACTATTATTTTTATGCAATTAATCACAATCATTTGTCAGCACTTTTGTATATTTTAATAAAAAAAAAAATGCTAATATTTAAATTTAATTAATATAATTACATATTTAAATATGTACACACACATATATAAACGGACAGACACAATAAAATAAAAAATGAAATATTTGTGTTTGACTATATCTTTTAAAAAAGTGAAATTGCTGAGCAACTGCTCAGAATCAGAATAGAAAAACACTTTACCTTTAAGATCAAGGTTATAAGAATATTATCAGTTTGCATATGAATGAACTACAAACGTTGGGGCTAAAAATGTGACGATAAACCTATGGCTGCCAATTGATAAAGTAAACCCTAAATAAAAGCATTAATTTATGGATGTTTGTCTTGAGAAGGGGCACAGAGCTCAAGGCACCTCCGTTTACCATCTTCTTCCCTAACCTTTCCAAAACTAACGTAATTTAACCATTCCCTTTTCCACTGGGTGACCTGCCGGCTCTTTCCCTCTGTTACTGACCTCACTAGTCTTTTAATTTGACCTCTATATTTTAACAATGTTAATTTTGTTTTTGCAGAGAAAAGGCGTGACCCACCAAATGGTATGTGTCCTGGTACTTACATTTCACTTGTGAATTTACTCCTAATGTTATCAGAGATAATCAGTTTGTGTATGCTGTTGTTTTTTTGTTTTTTTTTTATTCCTTTTTATGTCAGAATTATGCTGAAATGCACAGAAATCAGAGCACATTGGTGTGTCATCAGGCATGAGCGTGATTCACACAAACACTCATTGGTATTGTACATGACCTAGATGAGAGTAGCGTTCACCCCCTGACTGGAAGCCTGAGGTCAATCTGTGCACTGGGAGACATATGTATGCCACATGGATCATTCCATGCCACTGCTCTGCTGAGACTCGCTCCCATTCAATTACATCAAAGAGACCACGTTTCCTAACTTGAGCAGTTTAAAGCTTTTCTCATGGACGTTTATCAGGGTTACGGCGCTGCTTTGACATCCCTTAGAAGCTGTCGTTGCAGGTTTCTAAATGATCTTGTTTACTTCATGTCAGTCGCCTGCAGCAGGATATGTGTCATGCTACTTGCATGCCTTTTAAATTTTATTTAAAATGTATAAGTAGCATGACATACCCTGCAGCAGGTTACTGACCAAAAGCAAACAAGATAATTAATATTAATATATATATATATATATATACATACAGTACAGGCCAAAAGTTTGGACACACCTTCTCATTCAATGTGTTTTCTTCATTTTCATGACCATTTACATTGGTAGATTCTCACTGAAGGCATCAAAACTATGAATGAACACATGTGGAGTTATGTA
>JAUMHE010000041.1:1212521-1234411 GCA_032359235.1 Enteromius mattozi | reverse complement strand
TTACATTATTTTAGCTGTTTATATCTTAACAACTGAATATGCCAGTGTATTTTTAAACAATATATATATATATATATATATATATTATATATATATGGTTTTATATAGTTATAAGCAAAACATCAAATTAAAGAAGCATTTAGTTTTTATCCGATTAATCGATTAATCGAAAAAATAATCGCCCAACTAATTGATTATCAAAATAATCGTTAGTTGCAGCCCTACTCTCAATTATACTTTTATGCTGAATACCTATGGTCAATTGTTAAATATTGGGGAAAAAAGAATTTCGTAGAGTAGTATTGGTATCAGTGATACTTACCTTCAGTCATAAAAAGATACCATTTAGTAAATATAAAAAATATACTGACTTTGTTGTTTCTAACAGATTTCAGATTTACAAATTTACATCATAACATCATATATACAAGTTTACATCATAACACACAACACAAATCAAAGATCACAACAACAATTTACCCAAGGATAAAACAAACAACTTGTTAGAAGTATCTTAAATTCATGTAATGATGGAAGCAAGGTCAGCTTTAGAATGCTTTGCAGATTGTTCCAAGTAGCGATGTCAACGATTAATCGATGATCGATTAATTGTCGATAAGAGGTGCAGTCGATTAAAGCTATCATGGTCGATTAATCAGTTTCATTTTGGGGTGCGTGCGGCTCATGCGCAAAACAGCTGTGAGTGACCGCGAAGGGGCTGAATCTTTCACAAAAATTATTTACTAATGTACAAACCATGCTTTTAATATGATCCAAACTTTAAACCTTCATTAAAACCGCTACAACACACAGTTATTTTGTATTGGAATGTAATAATAAGTCATGTTTTATTATCATGTTTGTTGCCTATCGGGCACTTCACTTTGTCAGTGCTGCCAACGCAAACAGCACAGATGTATTTATACCTAAAACTTGTTCATTCGTTCCTACGACATATTAATTTGTGGCTACTGACCATGTTTCATTAACTTTTCCAGAGAAAACCCATGATTTAACTTAAATGCGGGAACAATTTAAGTGATAGTAACGAATTAATCTTTAATTCCCGCGTTTACCATATTATGTGAAAACAATGATTAAAAATGAACAACAATAAAATAAACGTGCGAATCTAGAGGGTGAGACAGCGAGGATTTGGGGGGAAAAACAGACTTGATTTAAGTGCCGGTGGTTTTGGAAGCGGATCACTGACCGCGCATCACAGCCCCAAGCGCCATACATTTGAAATCCTTTTATTTAAAATCCCGATCATGTAAATGCTAAAAACATGAAATCCTTTAACGAGGTGCCTTCAGCGGTCTTCTGCGGTGGGATCTGAAACAGCGCAAAGTATAATGATCCCGCTCGAAATTCAGCGCGCTCTGAATTTTATCAAATGATCATAATCACATCTATTCATTTTAATATCCTGCTACTAGCCTTTTATTTAGACTAAAAACCCCTTTCATTTGGATGAGGAAGCTGGCATTTGGAGAGCTATTTGCACATTAATTGATTAATTGATTGTTAATTTAAACGACGAACGATTGTGGAAATTATCAAAAGTTGACATCCCTAATTCCAAGACAAACTAGCCTTTTTCCTAGCTCTGTTCGAACCCGAAGGATTTTAAAATATAACTAAACGTAATTTGTAGCATACCTTTTGATTTAGAAAAGCTCAGAGACAAATAAGATGGAGCTAGACCAGAAATAGACTTATAAATAAAACAATAAACAACGATGGTAACTCAGCCTTCTCATATACAGTACAATGATGTGTTTGGTGACTACGACCAGTAAAAACCATAAGGTGCTATGAAAAACAGGTTTTTTAGATAATATTCTGGGGCATTCATATTCAGCAGATCACCATAATCCAAGAGTGGTAAGAAGTTAGCAGAAACCAAATATTTCCTTGCTTTAAAAGAAAATAAAGATCTATTTCTGTAGTAAAACCGCAATTTGAGCCTATGTTTTGAGAGCAATTTATCAATATAGCTTAAAAGTTAACTGACTATGAAATAGTATGCCCAGGTACTTATAACTTACAACATATAAAAAAAATTTTCCCTCTGGAACGATGTAATGTCAGGAAGATTACTTGGTACAACTTTAGATTTAGAAAAAAATCATTGAACTAGTTTTATCTGTGTTTTAAAACCAGCTTAAGTTGACAAGCGGTACTGAACAATATCAAACGCTGACTGTAAATAGTGTAGTTCGTGTGAGACTGATGGAGCACAGCAGTAAATGGCAGTGCCATCTGCATAAAGATGGTACTTAGAATTTGGAACATTATCACATAAATTATTTATAGACAAAGAAAATAAAATAGGTCCCAGAACAGACCCTTGAGGGACACCTTTGTAAAGTGACAAAATAGATGAAGTACAATCTTTTAAAAGCACACACTGTGTTCTCCCTGACAGATAGTTGGCTAACCATTTAATAGCATTTTCAGAGAGACCAACCATGGAGAGACTATTTAAGAGTATGCTGTGATCAACTGTGTCAAAAGCCTTTGATAAGTCCAGAAAAAGAGCTGAACAAATTTTTGTACAATCTAAGGCATCAATGATGTCACTAAACACTTTCATAGCAGCAGTACAATGCTGTTTTCTGAATCCAGATTGAAAAGGAGAAAGAATGTTATTTATTTCCAGAAAAGATTTTAGTTGTTCATTTGATCATTTCTCCAAAAGCTTGGATAAAACGCACAGTTTAGATATTGGTCTATAGTTGTTAAGCTGCAGAGCCCCCCCCAACCCAAATGCTTGTTATACGAAATGCTTTGTTTCTTGTACAAAGAATTTGAGGTCTAGATTTAGGAAGTTTGGTATTCCTCACAGGAGCTACAGTATGACACAGTGATCACTGACATCATTTGGGAATACACCAATATTTAGAAGTATTTCCCAGTTCAGTTTTGTATGCAGCTGGTCAGCGGAGGAACTGTGAGACTAGCTGACTCATGAAAACATGCTGGACATATACACGATGGAGCTGAAGAGGAATACACACAGCTAAAACATTTCACAGCACCCTCTGCTCTGCAGCTTTGCACGATGCGAAAGCCATTGTGGAATTAGAAGGATATCCGAAAGGTCAGGAGAAACTGGGGGGCAGATATGGATAAAGGGGTGAGAATCAAATCGATCCTGGGGTGCATAACTCACCATATGACCTTTTACTTTAATTTTAGCAAGAGTTGCGCAGTTTTGCATAAGTTAAGACACTCATGTTCTTCAGGCGCCCCAGTACTGTTTAATTGGCATTCCTAAATAGTTTGCTTAATTGCGTTTTCTCTAAGTTCACTCCTGAAGCAGTGATTTAAATTTAAATTGGACATGGTAATCACATCAATTAAAAACGAACCTAAAATCATCATGGCCTTGAAAAAGAAATTGTATCAAATAAATTTGAACACTTTTTCAAAGGATAAAGGTTCCTTCAGTTCACTGTGCACTTTTTATTTTGAATGCTTTTGTGCGTTCAGGCTAACACGTCCACTTCAGAGCCCACCACCAACAGTAATAAAATGCCTTCACAAGTTCAACCTTCAGCCTCCCTCTATTGTTATGGAAAAAAACAGCCAATCATGCTGAGCAAAAGCTGTATTCGGGTCCCCGCAGGTTAGATCACTTATTTTCTCAGTGCTGTTTATGAAAATGATTTCAGCTGTGCTCGACAAGGGCAGACGGGGCAGGAAATTAGTGTTGAGAGGCTGTAGGATTTGCTGTATTGTAGTGATTAGGTAATGAAGTCAGCCCTCTTGCCGTATAGACGGGCTGTCTGAGTCGCCCGAAGGGCATAACCGGTAGTTATAAGTTGTTATGATAAAATAAGACCCATTTTATGGATGGCTGATTGTGTAATGCAGCAGAGTGGTCTGTAATTTTTGTGCTTGTGTCGCGCAGAAATCCTCCGGCCCTTGGCCCGAATATATAATCCACCTCATAAATGCAATCATAATGTAACAGCACTTTAATGAGAATAATGTTGTAGAATATTAGTCTGGTTTTAAATTGAATACACTTTTACACTTTACATTAAGGTTCATTTTGTTAACGTTAGATAAAGTGCATTAGATAAAGTGAACTACCAGTGTACATTTTGTAGTTTTTTTTTTTTTATCTGAATCAATTAAAAAGTGATTACTTAAGTATTAATGATTGTCAGCTCATGTTAGCTACTGCATTATCTAATGTTAATGTATTGAACCTTATTATTGATAAAGAGTTTAGTGCCTACATTAATAATCATGTCCAAATCCGACATGAAAGACCACTGTTCATTTCAGAAAACAAATTAACATATTTTAAGAGTCGCCATGTAACTAAAATGTTTAAAGCCCAGAAAATGACATTGTTGAATAAAGTCATTATTTTTGTTTTCTCTGCATACAAAACATATTATTGTAGCTTCATAACATTTTCGATGACTCACTGATGTCACATGGACTATTTTAATGATGTCCTTGCTACCTTTCTGGACCTTGAACATGGTAGTTGCGTTGCTGTCTATGCAGGTTCAAAAAGGTCTCGGATTTCATCACAAATATCTTAACTTTTGTTCCAAAGATAAATGAAGATCTTGCGGGTTTGAAACGACATGAGGGTGATTAATTAATTAATGACAAAGAAATATTGTTGTATTGTGCTACAGCGCACGTTCTGTCAGCTGCATCAGCTGTATCAATATTCTGTACAATGCGACATACATTCACGTCAAAAGTTACATCAGCAGTTATAACAGCACTTATGCACAATCTCAAAAGTGCATTAATTGCGTGTGCTTTAAAGCCTTGCCGGTTAAACATTTGGTTCTGAGCGTGCACACTTTGAAACAGCGCCTGATTACTTATCTTATAAGTCGTCTTTCGCTTCTGATGGATTTCACATCTAATACTGTCAAAAGCACACAAGGTTTAAATATAAACACGGCTAGTTATGTCTAAAGTAAAAGTAAACAGAAAAAAAAGGATGCGTCTTAAAGGGACAGTACTAAACACACTGGCGGCTGTTATTAAAGGGATAGTTTAACCAAAAATTTACATTTCTGTTATTATTCACTCACATGTTCTCCCAAGTCTGTATCAATTCCTTTCTTGTGATGAACACAAAAGATGATATTTTGAAGAATGTGGGTAACCAAACAGTTGCTGGTTCACATCGACTGTGGACTAGCAACTGTTTGGCTGTAATGTAATGTATTTCTAAAGATAAAATAATGACAAAGATTTGGCCTAAAACTTTGTCTGCTGTTCTTTTTTTATTTTTCATCATTGACTTACAGGGTGTCTTGAGGAATCAACCAGTCTTTTCCTTTAAACACATTCCTAACACAAACACGCAACACAATAGACAAGAGTCCCTATATGTTTGTTTTGTTCTGAGCTGTTTGCCCTTTAGCCAGGGCAGAATCATTTCTCTACACATTCAGCCCGAGGTTGTCGTGATCTGCTGCTTTCCTCCACCACATTCTCCCTCTCTCTCCAGCTCACATTTGTTTCTTACTTTTTTCCCATGTGTTTACCACCCTGTGGTTCTCAATTGGATTACTGTTTGACAGCATTGCAAACAGAATAGCTGCAGGCTCCGACTTTGAAGCCTGTCAGAGCCATAAGTATAGGTTTTTGGCCCTCTTTCTTTCGCTCAATCCCATTCTACATTTCCTTCTGATGCTCATTTGCACTGTTGCTCTGCTTTTTCCTTCAAAACTAATGAAAAATTCTGTATACCCACTACTTTTCTGCCTTTCTCTTTTTGGCTCTAGTTTCATACTTCATCAGTTTCTTTGCATTCAAAAGATGGTCTAGACAAACTATATACAGCGTGATCTCATGCTAATTCATATACTGTATATTTTACATAAAATATGGTCCTCAAAATCGTATGTGTACTTACACATTTACTTCAACATTTAAACGTACAAATGAAGACATATTTTTAGCATTTAACTGTACAATAATGATGGATTGACGACACCTAAAACACAAATTATTATTGTTGTATTCAGTTGTTACATCAATGACATTATATTTTCAATTGCATTAAATTGTTTACTCATTTACTGGCAGTCAATGGGACAGTTTTCACCCAAAAAATTTGAAATTGTGTTCCGAAGACGAACAAAGCTTGGGGGTGACTAATGACAAAATTGTTATTTTTCGGTGGAGTAACATGTATTTTTTTCTGTTCTGTGTGATTTCAGCTGCAAACTTGTTTAGAAGATTACACAATGTTCAACAAGACTACACTTTAAATCCTTAAAATGGATAACGTTTCTGCAATCGTTTAACTATTACTTATCATATGATATGTAATTTGTTTGCCATGAGACACAAAAGGTGTTTTTTCTGACATGCTGTGACTGACAATATAGCCATAAAATACACCAAAACTGCAACATGATTACAAAAGCAATCTATTTTGTTTGTGCGCATTTGTCTGTTATGTTTTTTCTTTATTCTGTATAAAAATAATAGTTACGGTTAGGTTTAGAGGTACATGTAGGAGTGAAATTACAGACTAAAAATTTCTTTTTTATATATTGATAACAGTAATTTAATGGCATATTATGGACAATTGTTTTATATATTTTTATATTTACTAAAAAATGGATAGGTTTAGTTTTGGGGGCATAGGATAAGGAGCAAAAATGTCAAAAAGTACTTTGATACAAATGTCTTAATGATGCAGAAGATTTGTAAATATTTTACACTTTTTAGCATTTTTTTATTTTTAGGTGTTTTTGTGTTTTAAATGGTAAAATACATCCAAATTGTATGCTTCAGCTTTATATTAAAATGTACAATATTGCACGTTTTCTGCCTGTAAACATAGTTATACCTACATATAAACCGTGAAACCAGGTTGCAATATACTGTAGGTCTGATTAGTATTTTGAAGTTTGAGTAGAGAGGATCCAATTATAGAGGTGACTCTGACTGGTCGTATGTCCAGACATGATCCTGTTCTGCTCATTACCTCCAGTCCTTATTTCTTTGCTTTTTCTCATCGAAACTTTCCGGAGTGGTATAGTGTATTGCCCAACTGTTTGTCATTAGGTCCCTTTCCATTGCCAATGGAAACTTGCACCGTACATCTTCAAAACTGCATCAACAGTGCACAAAATATCTCTTCCTCAGGTTTGAGGTGATTCCCCATCAGATAATTTTTTTCTCAGAGAATGATTGAGACTGGAAAAGAAGCACAGATTTCCATTCAGATGTGAATAATCGGCTGCCAGGAGCAAGTCCGAGGGCAGAGCTTGAGTTCACAGGAAACATGATAAGAGGAAACGCTAGAGCGAGTTTGTGAAAAGGGACAAACACAATAGAGATATAAATGGAACAGGTTTTTTCGCCAGTGGGAGATGTGACTCAACATTCATGTTCATATAAATACACATGTAAGGGGATTGCTTATTGTTCAAGAGATCAAACAAAAGAGCTCGAATCACTGCGGCTCGTGATGAGCAACTGGAGCTATGAGCCATCCTATAGCTGTCGATCGACTCAGATTTCGAAAAAGGGGGTGAGAAAGCAAGAGAGAAGACAATTTAAATGTTTTTAATGTTTCACGCCGCCCAGTGCGAATAACAGCTATGTTTTATTCATGAGGAAGCGTATAATACGGTCTGCCGCACTCAGTCTTTTCCAGACTTTGAGACAGCTTTATAAACAATCTTTAACTTTTGACCATTGAAGGCTCTGGTATATCAGTAGTGAATCGCAGCCCCAGGCTTAGTTTGGTTGGCTTAGTATTTGTTAAAATTTAATACCGAACAAACCTCACCACAAATTACATTTGGCACCAAGGTTGATAACGATAGAGATAATATTAATATTAAACAATCACACAACTATAACAATAAAGGCCCAGAGAAATAATATCATTGGATATCATATCACTTTCAGAACTATATTTTTCCAGCTGATGACTGATACAAATATTAACAGCCAATCAGAATCCATCCTGCTATAACGAGCTGGAAAATTTAAAGCAGCAGACACAAATGCGCTTAGAATAAACTGACGATATATTAAATTGGAAAAGTTATTTATTTTATTTTATTTTATTTTATTTATTTATTTTATTTTTTTACAGTTGTACTGTTTTCTGTACTTTTGATTAAAGAAATACAACCTTGGTAAACATAAGTGACTTTCTGTATCTTGATATATACTATCTTGATATATACTATATGTACACACAGTTTTATGGAAAGGTTTGGGCACCCCTCTATGGCTTTATAATAATGTGCTCTTTCTCTACAAAAAAAAAGAATTTTATTATAATGTTTTTTTAGAGAAGGCAGGATAATGTGATGCTTTTCAGATAGAAATTCTCAGTGTAGCAAAGACTGGCCCATTGGTGTGGATTTGAATACATGTTAATACTTAACACTAATTGATTGCAGTAGAAAGGTAAAAAGAAACTGGTGAAACCAATCATGAAAAAATTTATTTAAGGTAGATGATTGGTAGCTGTGCTTTTCCTTCATCTCTATGGAAAGGTAGCAACATGGGAACCTCAAAAGAACTCTTTAATGACCTAAAAACTAGGATAATTCATCAACATAACTTAGGAGAAGGATACAAAAAGTTGTCGCAAAGGTTTCAAGTCTCAGTCTCCACAGTTAGAAATATAGTTAGGAAATGGAAGGCCACAGGAACAGTACTTGTAAAAGAAAGAAACGGCAGACCAAGAAAGATATCTGAAATGCAAAGTCGAAGAATGGTTAGATTGGTCACGGTCAAACCACAAACCACTTCCAAAGAGCTCCAAGAACATCTTGCTGCTGAAAATGTCATTCTACATCATTCTACAATCTAGCAAACTTTGCACAAGGAACAGCTCAATAGAAGGGTGATGTGGAAAAAGCCTTTTCTGTGTACTGCTAACAAGCAGAGTAGTTTAAGGTAAGCAAAGCTCATCTGGACAAGCCAGAATTGTTTTGGACAGATGAAACCAAGACTGACTTATTTGGTTACAACCAGAGGCGCTGTGCACAGCGGAAAAAGAAGACCGTATTCCAGGAGAAGAACCTGCTCCCTACTGTGAAATTTGGTGGAGGGTCTTCATGTTGTAGGACTGTGTGGCAAGCACAGGTACTGGAAACCTTGTCGAAGTTGAGGGTCTCATGGATTCCACCCAGTATCAGCAGATTCTCAAGAACAATGTTCAAGAATCGGTCAAGAAGTTAGACAATGACCCAAAGCATTGTTCCAAATTTAACAAGGAATTTATGCACAGACACAACAGATACAATATTCTAGAATGGCAATCCGAGTCCCCAGACTTGAACATCATCGAAAATGTATGAATTGATTTGAAAAAGGCTCGCCAGCCATCAATCCTGACTGAACTGGAGAAATTTAGCAAAGAAGAATGGTCCAAAATACCTGCAGGCAGAATTCAAGGACTAATCACTGGCTATAAGAAGCATCCACAGATTATTTCAGCAAAAGGTGGCTCTACTAAATATTGATATCATTATTTCTTTGGGGTGCCCAAATTGTTTTTGTTATGATTTACATTGCATTGTATCTGTTGATTAAATAAATGTTATTTCAGAACTGAAATCTTGCTGTTTCCATAAGCTATAAATTATATCCAAATGAAGTTGCTAATTTGAAAACCCAGCAGATTATAAATTGAAATTATGATAATTTTCAGGGGTGCCCAAACTTTTGCATAAAACTGTATACGTAAAGTATGGAAGAACAAGGATGGATGGATAGATAGATGAATAGAATAAAGAAATCACATTTGTAATGAAATTTTAAATAAAATATTCCATGTTGCACACAGAGAAGAAAAAACAAATAAATTAATTAATAAATCTGGAAATAAATGCATTAAAAAAATGCATGAATAAATACATTTAAAAATAAGTACTAAAATTAAAATTACTTTGCTTTTTATTTATTTTTTATATTTAATTTATTCATTGATTTATTTTTTTCTATACTTGATTTCACTATTATTTATTTATAAATTTTTTTCCAGGTTTGTTCCTCTGTACGTAAGGACTTTCAAATCCCCTTGCTTCATTATAAGAGCAAGAAATATATCCGTTAAATTCAGTAAATTAATATTCTATTTTAAAAATCAGCCCTAAAAATGTCGATGATGCTTTTGGTTTTGGAACAAAGCAATAATGTGAGAATAAACACAAGGTGTTCCAAACCTACAAATAAATATTAATATAATGCCTGTTAAACCACCTCTCAAAAATGAAAGGTTTGTGATCGCTAAACTTTTTCTGTTAATTAATCATCACCCTCTCTCACCCGCTCATGATCTCTCCCTCCTCATGTTTATTGCAGACTCGCCGCCCCCTATGAAGTCAAAATACACCAATATAATATCAGTCTTCCTTCATAACCTGCTCCTACTGTTAGCATGGCAGTTCGACCGTGATTCCTGCGCTAATCTACAGTCTTTCTTACGCCGTTCTCCCTCATTCTTCTGCCAGGATTAATTCCTCATATTAGCTTTAATTACACAAATGGCTCTGTATCTTATTAATCTCTTCACTGCAGACGGAGCACAGCTCTGCACACTGTTGGTTATAAATAATTGAATGAGATTTTAAACCACCAATTAAGTCGAGCAGCAGGGAGAGAGGAAATCCCTTGGTGGCCGATTCATTAGTAATAATGTTTGACATTTTCACCACCACAAAATGGAGGCATTGGACACCATTGTGTAGCTGCAATGTCTGTCGAGGCATATATTATATAAGTGTTATAATAAATGACACAGGTGGTACAGGTTGGACAGCTGCGTATGAGGGGGTTAAGGAAATGAAACTGTCTGAAACACTGGATTTAATGCATTTAAAGCAGCATTCAGTCCTTTTTAGCTTTCGCCTGTCAGTCAACATGAATTTAGCATTTATTTCTCTGCAAAACAGTGAATAGGGAATTTATTGGGTGTGATTGTGACTTATACTGAAGCTAGGGGACTTAAAAGGCCTTGGGTTTCTTATTGTTTGGATAAAATGGTTACATGTTTTAATATTATACACATATTTATTTGTTAAATATTCAAATAAAATATAATAAATAGTACAATTAATTAAAAAAAGGGTTTGTCTTAAGTAGATTTTTCATGCCCATAAAGGATTCATGGTTTGTTTATTTCACCTTTTTTAAATAACAAATGGATTTTTACCTCAATTTCTAAATGGATAAATACAAGCAAAAGGATTTTGCAAATATATTAGATTTTTTTGTGTGTCTGTTTTATTAATATTAATATTTTAATATGTAATATTTTATTTTATTAATGTAAAAGTTGCATTATGGTGTGTTTTCCCTTTTTACATTTAACTAAATTCAAACATGAATTAAATAGATAATTTTAAAATGTATTATTGCTAGTTCTATCAAATGATTTATTGTTTGACAGCACTAGTAATAATATATATTAAAATAAATGATCTATTTAATTCATGTTTGAATTAATTTAGCTACAGTGGTGTTTTAGTGCCATTAAATTAAAGTCAAAATATTTTGAGAATAATGTTGAAATAATTTTCATTCTTGTAATTTCAACTTTATTCTTAAAACATTTTGACATCATTCTCACAATTTTGATTTTAATCTCAAAATGTTTTCACTTGTAATTTTACTAAACTACTAAATGTTTTAAATATTGCTGTGACTTTATTCTCGTAATTTAGACTTTTTTTTCCTCAAAACATCTCGTAATTTTAGATTTATTTTATTTTTTAACTTGGCACTAAAACATTGTATTTACTATAGCTGATTAGAAAATCTGCTATTTATCAATTTAACAGGTAGTTTTATTATTTACATTTTTATATTCGAATTAATAATTTAATTTATTCTCTGCTAATTTCTAATATGGTGCCTCACATAAAATGAAGATTGCGACTGAAATCATAACATATTGTATATTTTATCACAACTGCAACTCTGTATTGACCAATCACAAGCCAGAACCAGAACTATCCACATTTCTACAGAATCGTATTAAAATAATATGTAGGAAACTAGTACAGTCTATTTCTCTTTGATTACTTTTATAAAAAGTAAAAGAGAGATAATTGCATAACACATACTGTAACTGGAATCACAATGACTTTGTAACAGAGATTACTTGAAAGAAACTGAATTGCGTATGTGTCTAGCTGTATTATAATTGTCCTGAATTCTGTTTTTGAGGGCTTCAGAGAAAACAAGCAGGCCTGTGTCCTCTCAGCACGACCGCCTTTCTGTCACTTCACCTGCATGTCCTTTTTGAGGCAGGAGGAAACTATTCATTTTCTCAACGGGAAAGTAAGCCACTCATTCACTGACTCATTCAAGTACTAAGAAGCACTGCAAGATATCCAATATCATTGTTTTTGCCACCGTTTGAAAGGGCTTTTAATGGAACCAATGATCGTGAACAAACAAATAGGTGCGTTTTGAATTTCTGAGAAGGAATTTCAAGGCTTTTCTCTGTATTGTATTTACCAAGTTGAGTTGTATATCTTTCTATTGCATGTATCCCATTTATCACTTACGCCAAATGGAGCTTTTATGTTTAAAATCATGTTTGAAAATGAACACATTCCTCAAATCTGAAAGAGAAATACAGTCTTTGTAGTCTCTACAGGTGTCCAAGTAAAAGCGATTTGAGAGGAGTTTCCCTCGATGAGAACTGCCTCCTGTTGCGCTCCGATCTCTGTCGTCTTACGATCACGGCGGTTTTGACACAGATATATTCCCCCGCCTCCTTGAGATGAGGCAGCTGAAGTGTCTTTGTTCTGCTCCATTACTTGCGGTTAGGAGCTGCGATTCGTCTCCATCTGCCGCTTCTGTCGCACCTCACCAGCTTCGCTTTCCCCCAGACACGGTCACCGAATATAAAAAAAATGAAATTACTGAAAAGTGGTGAAGTGTTTTCATGGTCTTCTGTGCAGATTTGCCGCTCTCAGTGGGGCATTTCCTCTCTCTCATGAATCATTGTGTTTTCTAAAACTGCGCTGCTCCGCCGCTTTGAGCATTTAATTGAATTTTGGCTTGTTACGTCCGTTCGTTCTTTGTGTATTGTTGGTTTGTAATAATGAATGGATGGAAGCTCTTATTGAGAGAGAGACCCCATTTGGGAAGTAATTCTGTCCTTAAGAAGACTCTAAATTTGTGCCAGACAAGTACAGTGAGCTGTATTAAAGGTGCTGTTCTGTCCAGAAACCTCCACCAAACTTGGACATGACATCTTTACAAAACCCTTACAATTTAAAACAAATGATCCATTTAATTCATGTTTCAAGTAATTTAGCTGCAGCGGCATTTTAATGCAATGAAATCTTACGTTTTATTTTGAGAATAATGTTGAAATAATTTGACTTTATTCTCGCAATTTTAACTTTATTCTGAAAATATTTTTTTTTACTTTATTTCTTGTCAGTTTTCATAATTCCGACTTTACTCTCAAAATATTTCAACTTTATTCTTGCCTTTTAAACTTTTTTTTCTCATATTGCTATGACTTTATTCTCGAAAATTTGACTATTTTTCTCAAAACATTACAGCTTTAATCTCATAATTTAGATTTATTTAATTTTTTAACTTGGCACTAAAATGTTATTTACTGTAGCTGATTAAGAAATCTTCTATTTATCAATTTAACATGTAGTTTAATTATTTACAGTACATTTTTTTTTTATTTTTATAATTTCATACATTTTCTGCTGATTCCTCGATATGGTGCCTCACATCAAAACGAAGATTAAAATAATATTAAAAATATCAGGCACCTATTAATCCAAAATTATTATCCTAAATTTGAATAGACTTATTGACCTTGACATAATGCAATTACTAATAAATAATAATAATAATAATAATAAAGTAAAACTATTCAAATGTAAGGTTTTCTTTAAACTAAAAAATCTGTTTAATGTTTTAATCTGTCTTTTACTTTATTATGATAACAGTACAAAACAGAAAAAACAAAAACGGATAACAAAAATCAGCTGCATCGCTTTTTATTTTTTCCATTTTCATTGGGGTTTTTTGGGGTCACCACTTGAATAGGAATTTTAATGGAACCAGAGAAGTATTAAATTCTCAAGGAAATTTCAAGCCTCTTTCTTGTATTTACCAGGTATTCAACTGTCAATTCAGTTAAACACACTTTCTTTGTATAAAAGATATATTCAAGTGCATTCAATTTATGTATAAACTGAATTTCTAAAGTAACAATGAAAAAATAAATAAATAAAAATAAGACTTGTGTTCATCATAAGTGTACTGATGTACTGACCCTGTCACTGTTTCTTCCTTCAGGGCTTCTTGAAGAGCGAGCGAGTGGCACGCATGGTACAGAGCGGAGGCTGTTCTGCCAGTGACTTCCGTGAGGTCTTCAAGAAGAACATCGAGCGTCGCGTGCGCAGCCTGCCCGAGATTGATGGCCTGAGCAAAGAGACTGTCCTCAGCTCCTGGATCACGAAATATGACGCAATCTACAAAGGAGAAGAGGACCAGCGGCGGCCACAGGGACGCATGCCCTTCAGCGCAGTGTCCGAACTCATCCTCAGCAAAGAACAGCTGTATGAGATGTTCCAGCAGATCCTGGGAATCAAGAAGTTTGAACACCAGCTGCTCTACAATGCCCTGCAGGTCAGTGCTAGCTAAGCTATAAAGGTGCTATATGCAAGTTTTTGACTTTACAAAAGCATAAAAATACTATGTTTGCAGATATTTAAGAAACGTGCCAAATTGTTTATCTGAAAAACAATGCTAGAGTCAGTTTTTCTCCTTTGAAAATGTGCGTTTCGGGCCAGAACGTTATCTCTGTTTTGGTTTGTGCCCACTGCCAGTTTACCCAATTGTATTTCGGCACCTAGGGTAAAAAACCTCCAGCGTATTTCATTTAATTCTTTATCATGTGCACTCGTTCCTGTTTGTGTCTTCAATCTGGCAACCTGCATGTGTGTCAAGTCTGAAGAGGAGTGGCTGGGTGAACAAAAAACCCTCCAATATTTTCCAATATTTTGAATTTGGACCGCAATACCTAGTTCAAACACTAGGCCAATCCTACTTACTGCACCTTTATGGTTTATTTTCAAAGTAACTGATGCTATAATGTACAGTTGAGCTACATGATTAATTGAAATAATACTGAAGGCTGCATCCGAAATCATATACTTACTCACTATACAGTAGACGAAAAACAGTATGTGACAAAAGAAGTATGTCAGAATTCATAGTACGCATAAAAGAGTAGGCAAAAAGCATAAATAACGCTGATTATGTCAAATACATGTATGTTTTTAATTGATCTCCAAAATGGCAGATGCATAACTCAGGGGAGAAGAATGGTTGAGTAAATTGTTATTTTTGTTTTCTTTGCGTAAAAAAGTATTCTCCTAGTGTCGCAAAACTGAAGTTGATCCACTGATGTCACATGGACTTTTTTTTACCTGTGTTTTTACCACGTTTCTGGATCTGGGATCATTTCAGTTGTGTTGCTGTATATGGAGGGTCAGATGGCTCTCTGATGTCATCAAAAATATCTTAATTTGTGTCCTGAAGATGAACAAAGGTCTTGAAATAACATGAGAATGAATAATTAATGACAGAATTTTCATTTTGGGGTGAACTAACCCTTTGAAACGTGATTAAAATAATTGTGGGTGTGAATCAATTAATGCATTAACGTGATAATAACAATGCCCGATCCTAATATTTATATTTCTTTTCTAGAGAATGTTTGTTTTTCGTGAATTGCACCGAGACCATATATGTCAGAGCTTTATCTCTGGTTTTCAGAGACACCAAATGTCTGGGGGTTTGGCCATGACAGCTTGATCGCTTTTAACAATGGCTGTTACTAAAATTCAAAACGCCTTTGATTAATTATATTCTATTCAGTTGTGGTTTATTTTCACAATCCATAATGTCCCAGGAAAGATTTTAAAGCAGGTATGATTTTCTTTCATAAACACATTGATTTTTCAGTGTTCTCTGACATTTGGACATGTGTGGTCTCAAAACAATTGCCCAAAAAACCCAGGTCCTCAGAGGAATATTTACAGACAAAAATGAATTGCCTGGTCCCAGATTCCTTTAGCAGATGATTTGGATGAACGCTCTTGGTCCCAAAACATTTTAGTCCCAGCAGACCTTCTTCAGTCTTGCACTTGAAAAAGGTCTTAATCGTTTTTTTTTTTATTATTGTGCAGGTACTTCAAATTTCACATATTTGAATCTAAGATAAACATTTCTCTGTGTGTTATTTTTTGTTCTATAAATGGTGAGTTGAGTTGCGATTTTTCTATCTTAAATTGCATTACAGTTTGCAAGCACATCATACATAATTGATTTAAATTGCAAGATCTCCTTAATATTGAATAAAAGACCATTTTTTTAGGAAAATCTGAAAATATAGCACCTTAACTGCCCAAAAATAAATTACACCTCGCTATAAGTCGCACAGTGAATAAATAGAATTTTTGAGAGAGAAAAAAGATGCATCAGTGTAAAAGTCAAATGTTGTTATTACAGTAAATTAAAAAATTAAAAAGTAAAATTAAAAGTAATTAAAAAGTAAAATACTGTTAAATAAAATATAATGTTTACAAACATTATAACTGAATGTTTTTCTTTCCAACATTACACAACAAATCCTTTAGTATAATGGCATTTAGAAATGAAAAAACGTATAACACAAACATGAACTATAGCGGTATTCATTAAAAACAATATTTATTATAAATGCCAAGCCTTGTATTTATGTAAAGTGTTATCACCATGTGGGATATTCGCTATACAAATGAACTTGGGCTCATGTACTTCTCTCATTCAGCATAAATCTAAATGTCACGTTGGTATATAAGTCAGATGATCAAAAAAAGTGACTTACATTCAAGAAAATGTGGTACTTTGTATAAATTTGTCAGAATTTGCTCAAAACTACATACTAATTGCCTCTTCATTTCGTATGCCAGAAGTCACTTATGATATTTCTCAACTTAATGGCTTCCAAATGACAAACAACCCAGGGCTTTTTTTATTATTATTTAATGAGACTTTTTACAGTTACACGTTGTGTCGAGTGTTTCTCCTAATCGCGGTAAGCAGTTTCGAGCTTTAATCCTTTGCCCTTTACTGTAATCACCTGAGCACAGGTGGCTTTAACCCATCATCAGACACTTTGAAGACATCGCAGAAAGGTCAGGGGTTGATGAGAAATTGGCCAACTGGCTTGCCCTCGTGTTATCTGTCACTAGCCTTTCCCCAGAGGACAGCAGGAGTGAAAGAGATGTGGTAGGTGGTCTTCACTGACGGACCTTTTCATCTGTATTGCCGTTAGCAGATTAGTGCAATTAGGCGGCTTGAACCCAACATTAATTGGCACATTTGGCATCTAACTGATACCCTATGGTGGAGTAAAGCAGGGGACTGAAATATTATGCTTAAGATGTCATCTTTTTTATCCCCATGTCCTTGTGAAGTATTTTTTAAGCATGCATTTTATGTATTTATTTATTTTTTTATGGGTTCAGATTTTATTTATTTATTTATTTGCCATATGTTTTTTTAATGGTCGTTTGGTATAACAATTAACTTAACAATGGCTATAATAATTTTGTTATTATTCCTGAGATCATAAGGTTGGGTAAAAGCAGGGGATTGAAGATTACACTTATTATGTCATCAACAAATTGTCTTCATGTCGTCAAGGTAATTATGTTAAGAAAAAAATAATAATTATATTAAAATATTAATAAATATCATGATTATTTATATATGTATGTATGTATATATATATATATATATATATATATGTAAACTAAACTTTTATTTTGGATGCGATTAATCGCAATTAATCGCTTGACAGCACTATTTTTAATATACTTATGTTTTTTTTGTACTTATAGTTTACATTTATTTATATTCATTAATTAGTTTATTTCCTGTTATCATGTTCTTTTACATCACACTAGCTGTTTCCCTAAATCTTAAGATTCGACACAACTGATAATACAAATATAGTGTGCTGAAATGCTTCAAACCTGAAATAAGCAGTGCATGTTTTGTTTATTCACTTATATTAATTGCTGCCTATAAAAATGTTTTATTTGAGCTGTAAAACTATTTGATCATGCTTTTAGTGGTAGGCAGATGAACTCAGATGAACACTCTCACTAGTCTCATTTTAACACGTAATGTAAAAGTATTGTGCCAAAAACAGTCTATATATATATAAAGCCTCCCTTAAAATGCATTATTGTGAACAATTGAACTTATTTTCTTTAGTAATCAACAGCAGCAACAATAACATTTCTTAAAATAAAGAAAAGTGAGATTTCATTCTTTGAGTGTAATGCAGAGTGCATTTGTTTTTGTTCATGCTTCATTTCATCTGCATATGTCAGATCTGTTGCCATTAAGCACTGCGTTTCTTTTTAGCTGCGGAAGGCAGCGTGTTGTTTTCTGAAGACTTGAGTCTTCTGTATTATGGTTTTCATGTACTTTTCCTTTTGTAGCTGTACGTTGTTGTCGACTAATGAGGTGAAGTTGCACCACGGTTCCAGGCTTGAACTACTGGTGCTAATCTCTCTCTGCGCTTATTAAGAATTTACGCACCTGTGTGCGTTTTATAGATCCGTGTCAGCTGACATTTAAAAGTTTGTTTGCTTTGCATGTTAGATCCAGCATTAGCTGGTGGCTCGGCATTCGATAAATCACTCATGCGCATGTATTTAAAGGGCAAAGAAGTGTGAATTTATGAGTGGTGTTGTAAAATAAATACAAGGAACACTGTACAGCAAAGCAAATAGGCTGGGAGTTAATGACACAACTAGAGGCATATTTTCAGATTGAAGTACAGTAAATAAATATTTATTGCAAAATCAAAATCAAAAAAGTGTCTTAAAGTATAAATCTATCCAAAATCCGTCAAATCTCGCCAAAATTTGTTGCTATGACTTATCGCAAGGGGCAAAAGGTTATGCGTAGCCGCATAACGTTGGTTAATGGAAACGCTGTCATTTCGCAATACTTTTTTATTGACGTTTGTCAAATATCGCCAACGTTTTGTGCAAATCTATAAGGGAAATGTGGCTACTGCTGCATAAAAAACGATATAGAATCTAGATGAACTCTGCAGTCAATCTCACTAATCGTCCATTCTGATTTTTCGAGCTGTCCAGAAATGTGATGACACAGAGGAAGGGATGCAGATGACTGTTAAATATAAAAAGAAGAAATGAGAGGATGTGGGAAAAAAGGGGAGGGGGACAGAGAGCTATTCTTGGATTTTTCCATTCTTGGTTATTTCCTTCATTGATTATTATCTTCAACTCCTGCACACTGACTCACCAGCTAGCTCACTGTTCATTTTCTACCTTAAGACTTACTCGCGTATGCGAGTGTATGTCATTGTGTGTCCATTTAGAGAGCGTGGAGCCCTGCAGATGACATGCAGAGAAAAAAAAGGCTGCATAATATGATTTTGTTCCTGTGACTCATTCATTCCCTCATTTTATCCAATTGCTGCATTTTTTGATGAAATCATGATCATGATTTGCTAAACTGAGGTAATGGATTAAAAAGTTTTGGGGACGAATTTTTATTTGTGGCCTGAAGGACTGAGGTGTAAGTCATTGCCACAATGTAACTACAATGAAGGAATAAAGTAATGAAACAAGGGAATAAATTCTGGCATAATGGCTGCAATAAATAGTCTGTTTTTGTGTCGTGCAGGATTCTGTTAAAGGGAAAACAGTTTTAACATTTATACGGCTAAATATGAGTACTTGATAGAGGTTTTGCTTTACTAATTCAAATCTAAATAAGTGTGACAGGATTTTTAAAAAGTATAAACATTGAAAAAAAAAAATTTTTTATTGGCATTTTGTAATGCACACATACAGCTTTTTCACTCACTAGCCAATTTGGTTACTAAAGAATCGACTCCGTACAGCCTAAACAAGTCGTTAGTCATTCGATCCCCATTTCTGTGATGGCTACACGTCATGGTGTAACATATTTGAATAATTCCCACCTATCTTCTACGTTTGCCGGCCACAAACAACTTGACTCCGCCTGCAAATGTGAATGATGGTTCAGTACCCAGTTTATTTGGACGAGCGGCTATAATCACGAGCTATAAGTTTGATGTATTATAGATGCTTATATTTCCATTGAGCGTTCAAAATACAGAACTATGACAATACGAAAGTAACACATTGGCTAGTGATTTAACAGCATTACCTACCACAGCTGATTTTTACCTGCATTTGGCCAGTATTTATTTCAAACCCTGTATGTGTATATGTATATGCTTCACATCGGGTGGTTCTTGGTCTACACGTCATGCATTTAAAATCCTTTTATGAGCCATTTGTTTGTCCTGCCTGCTTGCTTGGTAAGCTGCCTGCTGTTTTTCAGAAAAACCCTCCCGGTCCCACAAATCTTTTGGTTTTCCTGTATTTTTGTGTATTTGAACCCTTTCTAACAATAAGTGTATGATTTTTGAGATCCATTTTTTCACACTGAAGACAACTGGGGTTATTAAAGTAGGTTCAAATGCTCACTGATGCTGCAAAAAATACTTTTATATGAAGTATAGCATACAAATATCGCACCACGTGATGTCAGCTTTTCAAAAGTATTTTCTTTGCAGCTACTCATAATTTAGCGTTTTATGTTGTCAATCAGGATGACATACCTTTACTTA
Source organism: Enteromius mattozi (assembly GCA_032359235.1). Lineage (NCBI taxonomy): Eukaryota > Metazoa > Chordata > Actinopteri > Cypriniformes > Cyprinidae > Enteromius > Enteromius mattozi. The sequence goes on along the minus strand of JAUMHE010000041.1, from coordinate 1,213,695 downwards.
AAGCTAGATTCCCTGCAGAAATCGCACATGTTATTTTCCCTGACAAATACTCATTTAACACGGAGTCCATTGTTCATTTTGCTTTTCCTTGCTTGATCCGTCTTGCTTTAAAGAAGTATTTTTCTCTGAAAGCTGCTCCACCCAGTGTCAGATTCCTTTACGGAGTGAATGCAGAGGGAAGAAAATAAGGGAAACAGAAAGAGACGGTAAGCATGACAATTGAAATGTCAGTAAGTGGATGGTGTCACACAGAGGAAGAGAAAGATCTATAACAGGACTAGGAGGCAGAGACAAACGAGTGCAGAGAAGTGACAGACTGAGAGGGAAAGACTGATGCGTTTCAGTAAAGGAGGATGAAGACAGACGAGATCCAAGAAACAACAAAGAAAGGAACCGTATAAAGTAAGATTGACTGGATACTTTAGCTACAAACAGAGACAAACTGATGGGAATGGGAGGAAAATGATGAAAAGCACGCAACAGTAGTTTAAAAAGTTTTGTTTAGATGCATAAATTTATTAATTAACCCTGAAAAGAATGTTGTAGGTTACAGAAATTAATGGGAAACTCATATCATGGTCAGCCGTAGATGTGACGACCCTATTAAATCAGACAGTTGAATAATAAATCCAGCGCCTGTGGAACATCTGGTTTGGGCGGACTGGCAGGCGGGTCACGTCTCAGGTGGACAACCTAAGAAATCCAGCTGTGCCCTTCTGATCAGAGAGGCCGGTCGCTGTTCTCCTCTCAGCACCTGTCATCCTCCTCGTAATGAACACATTCAGCTTCGCCTCGCGCTCTCGCCATCCTGTCATCTCTCGTTAGCACGCCGCGCCGGGCCGGAGGATGCGCCGCGCAGGTGAGCCACAGAGGAGTGGTAATGAATTACCACCAGGGATACTCATATCTGTCTGACAGGGTCAGGGCGGACCATCAAAAACAGGTGGACCATCCAACTGACACTAAATGTGTTGAGTTACAAAGGGTTTTGCTCCCTTAATTAAAAAAACAAATACTTATTTTTTTATCTTAATTTTTACTTATATTTTAAATTATAATTAGTTTTTTTTATGTGTATTTTTTAACTATTTCTTTATTTCTTTTTTTATTTTGTGGGTTAAGCAAGGCATTTTTGCAGTGTTGATTATTTTATTTATATTTAATTATATAATAA
>JAUMHE010000041.1:1200535-1212421 GCA_032359235.1 Enteromius mattozi | reverse complement strand
TTTCTGAAAATGTATCAAAATTAAGTGACTTAAAACAAGAACAAATATCTGCCAATATAGAGTAGGAAAAATAATATTGTTTTACAGTTGAATTAGAAAGAAACATTAACACTTAATTTTAACACTTTTTAAATTTTTGCAGTGTTGCTAAAAGTTTTTAAAAAAAAATTAATGTTGTTGAGAAAAGTCTTACCAAGCATTTATTGAATCAAAAATACTATGAATATACAGCAATATTTAAAATAATCTAAAATATCTATTTTCTATTTTAATATATTTTAAAATAAAATGTAATCATGTGTTCAATTTTCAGCATAATTACTCCAGTCTTCAGTGTGATCATTCTAATATGCTGATTTGGAAACATTTCTTCTTATTATTATTATTATTAATTATTATCAATGTTAATTTTTTTTTTGCTTCTTTACCTTAAAAATGCTTTTAAATCAAGCTAATTTAAATAATGAATTCTTTCTCCCATACATATTCAGTTGTGAACTTGAAGTATCAAAGAGTCTCTAAACATTTTTTTAAACCTGCACAAACTTCACAGAACCGTATTTGCCCATTTAAATAGTGCCCTCTAGAGGAATAATTACTGTATTACAAAACACAGCTCAGAGATTATGTTATTTCAATAAATAAATGAAAATACAAACATTAAAATGATAGAAATGTCTATAAACAAAAATAAGTCCAAAAGTTGTTTCATTTTGTTTAAGGTTAATGTATAATGTCAATCCCAAAACTGCGGTTTGGAGCCATGGCAACCAAACTGTGGCCTCATTCACCGATGCACCACACAGGGTCTGTATTCTCTCTGCTTTCTCTTTTCAGCATAGCTCTGCTAGCTCTGAGCTCCATTCACGCCCAGTCAGCGCCACCAGTGTGCTCTTTTCTCCACTCATATAATTGGTGAGCTCAGGCAGAAATATTCAAGCCCAGCACACCGTAGCCATCCAGAACAGAGAGTATGTGATGCTGTATGGCCATACGCCAAAAGACCAATACATTCAAAGACACTTTCCACAGACATTCACCTACATCACTGACTAGATATCAAAAACAGAAATTATGAAAGTGATAAACCAATTTTATATCAAACAGAAGAAAACGAATAAAATAAAGATATTTTAAATCCATTAAAATAAAATTAAATAAATATATTTTTATTTTATATTTTGATTAAACTGAACAGATTTAACATCAAACTAGAGTAAATAATAGGCCAATTAAATATTACTATATTATTTATATAATAATTCTATAATTCAACATAACAAATAGATGAATAGATGGATATTATTTATTTATTTTTCAAATGAACCAATTTTTTGTTTCTTTTTTATTCAAATATCGAATTCAACATCAACCTGGAAAACAATAAGTAAATAGATAAATATTATCACGTATTATATTAATGTATTATATTATTTTATCATTTTGAATAAAAGTTAACCAAATTAACAACAAATAACTAATTAAAATAAAATATATTTGTTAATTTTCTTTTTTTATTCAAACTATGCATATTCTATGAATGCATATGAAGCTATAGGAAAAAAAAGTAAATAAACCAATAAATATTGTTATTATATATTACAGTATATTCATTGTTTTCTCTTGAAATTAAAGTTGAACATTAAAACTAGAGAAAATATTTTTTCTTTTTAATTACGTTAACCAGTTCAATCAGCGTGCCGAAAGTGATACATGTTATATATATTAACAACAAAAATAATAATAATAATATTAATCATAATAATAATATTATTAATACATCCCCTATCTTATCTCAAAAGACAAACATCAAGATGGGCCTGACTGGGATTTCACATTTCACGTGCTGACTAATTTGGCACTGCCTCTTGGCCACCTTTCACAGTGGGGTGTTATATACTAGCGGCACCTTGTGTCCTTAAAAATTTAATTATCTTTAATTTGCTAGCACCACGTTGATACATGCTTGTGAAATGGATTTGAGAGACATATCATTAGGTCTCTCTACTTCACACCATTTAAATAAATAAGCAAGCATTAAAAAAATACAGGCCCGGCTCCACAAGGGTCCAGGGGCAACTGGTCATAATATTAAAGGGTTAGTTCACCCAAAAATGAAAATGGTGTCATTAATCACTCACACTCATGTCGTTCCAAACCTGTAAGACCTTCATTCATCTTCTGAACACAAAAGCTCTTGGATTTCATAAAAAATATCTTGTGATCCGAAGATGAACGAAGGTCTTACGAGTTTGAAACGACCCGAGGGTGAGTATTTAATAACATAATCCTTAGTTTTGGGTGAACTAACCCTTTAAGACATGGAACGTGGCCTCATAAAAACACATCTTTAAATACTTATAAAACCACAAGACAGAAGAATATATTTGATGATCATTTCAATATTTTCAAAACCTAATCCAGTTCAACTTGCTTATCTCCACAAGGAAAGTATGGCACATTTGTCGCTGGTTCTCTGAAAACATTCATTATAAAAGTATGTCTCACATCTCTGAAACCACTTTCATCATCAGCGGCTCTGCGCACTGCCGCCACGTCATCCATCTTAATGAGATTCAGAGACCGACAAAGTTCAATACATTGGTGAGGAGAAGCATTGCGTAAACATTAACCAGAAACCTCAGTCAGGAGACTAAACGTGAACTGTTGGTGTGCTGGCTAAGGCTCTGTTGTTAGGCATCCACAAGATTTCACATGTTTGTGAGGAATAGCCAGTCCAGGTCTCTAGTAATGGAGATGGAGCTCCAGCACTGTCTGAACATCACTTCCACAGGAAGATCTCCACAAGCAGCATGCCGCCCGTAGACACTTTTGATACATACGATGGCCACCTCCTTCATGGGATGGTCAGCAGGCCGCGCAAGGCACGTAAGAAGCTGCAGGTGATTGTTTGTGTACTCTTCGTGGAGCTTTTTGAGAGGTTCACCTTCTTTGGGATTGTTTGCAATATGATCCTTTTCTGCACCATCAAGCTGGGATACAGCAGTTATCAAGCAGCCATGGTGAACACATGCTTCGTAGGAGCCAGCGTACTTACACCGGTTCTTGTGGGATGGTTTGCTGAGACGTGTTTGGGAAGGACAACCGTTCTCTGTTTTTGTGCCCTGCTTCATGTCTTCGGTTAGTGGTTGCTGGTCCAGACTGGTTTAGGCAACAGTTACAATTTGCTTTTCAGCAGGGGATGTATAACTGCCATGAAGTGTTGATAAAAACTAGACAACTGACTTTCTGTTTCTGGTCTATTTTTTTTTATATAGGAACCGCCTTGCTTCCTGTGGTCGCATTCCCTTTTGAGGATTTCTACATAAACACACATAATATTGTGCATCGACTTGAGCCTCATGAGCAACACATACTATTCTACACGGGGCTTGTTGCTGTGACTCTTGGCATTGGCGGCATCCGTGCCATTCTCTGCCCAATGGCAGCCTATCACCTTCAAGGCTGTGATCAACACCAGCTCCTGTCCTTCTTCAATTGGTAAGATGCTAAAAGGCCATTCTTATATAATCAGAACAAAGATTTTTCTATACATGTCAATACAGCATTTTGTTGCACTGGTAGAAAATCCAGTTGTCTTGTACTTATGCTGACACCTAGTTGTGTGGATGTAAAAAGCATAAGACTACAATTTACATTGTAGAAATGTGCTATTCGCCATGATTCATTCATTGTGAAAGGAAAAGTGTCTAAAAACAGGTTAACTGAGATAAAGTACCAGCATTTAGCCAGAGCCAGCATCAGCACAAACCCTGATGAAGGGGCAGCTGAAATTACGAATGGGGTGATGATGTAGCACAAAGTATGCCAACTAAAAATATTATGTGACTTATGCACATATTTGTTAGATTGTAAACAAACCTGCTGGCTACTACTACGATACAGTTTTAGCTGTTAAAAATCAGAAAAGGTGAAACTAAAAAAGAGCAAAGTCTAGGGACGTGTTTTTAAATGCCGAACTTCTTTGAACGTGAGCTCAGTGTTTTAGATTGTTTACATTGAAATACAACAGAAAAGTACCTCAGTGGAATGAAAATAAAAAAAGTTTTCTGAGTGAACTAAAAGCTACTAGCAAATAGAGATAGAGTATTGAATAATAATACAAAAAACTAAATCGCATAAAAGCCAACATATTTGAAAATAAGTTACGTTTGTGTCAAATGTAACAATTAAAATGTGAGTTTGTGAAACAGACTACTAAATTGTTGCTACAACAGTAGCAAAATATTATAAATAAACTTTTATATTTCATAATCAAAATGTATTTTAATATTTTGAGTGAGGAGGTGTGATAGTCTGATTGAGGGGGCCCTTGAGGGGACCCGCTCCATGCAAAATAAAATAGCTTTTATCTTTCCTGGAAAAGCTTATAGCTTTTTGATATTTTTGAACCGTACCCTCCATAGACAGCAACACAACTGAAATGATCCCAGATCCAGAAACGTGGTAAAAACACCAGTAAAAAAGTCCATGTGACATCAGTGGCTCAACTTCAGTTTTGTGACGATTGGAGAATATTTTTTTTGCTCAAAGAAAACAAAAATAACATCATATACTCAATCATTCTTAATCTTCCGCCATTTTAGAGAATATTTCTGTGGACACCCAGATGTAAACAAGGCTGGTTACATCAAATATGTTAAAGCTTGCGTATGCGGTGCGTTGAGAATGGCGGAAGACGCAAGTCACGGGAGGTTGAGCCACTGATAGGGTGAACTAACCCTTTAATGAGTGCATATTTAAAACACTTGGTACAACAGATCCAAATGCTGCAGCTGTTTACAATCCACAGGTTTTACTGGCTGGTCAACCTGAACTCAACAGTTGTTTTTTTGGGGATTGCCTACATTCAGCAGTCAATTGCCAAAAACCTTTGTTTTCTCATCCCTTTCACCTCTGTTCTCCTCACTCTCATCGCCATTCACATGGTGCGCAACAAGCTCACTTTCCGACCAAAAAAAGGTAACAATGTCATTACATATACATATACATACATATACACAGTCACTGAGAAATTCTGTTAAAAATAATGACCAGTTGTTCAACTGTTATAAAAGCTGTTCCTCAACATCTCTGAAATTTCATCTTTGGACTAACAGGCAGTTCCTTGCTAACTACACTGGGAGTGTTCCTCAACTCTCTCAAAATGTGCTGCCTCCATTATCGCCATTTAAGTGGAGATGTTACCACCTGGTTAGACCGTGCCAAGGAAAACAACGGGGGTTGTTACAGTGAGACCAGTGTGGAAAACGTCAAGATCCTAGTCAAACTTTTCCCTCTCTTTGGCCTTCAGCTTTTATATCGAGCTTGCATTACCCAGGTGAGTGTGCTTAGCTAAATCTATACTTTTGTTCAGCAAGTAGCTTCTGTAATATCTTTATTTCAAATCTTTTAACAGATCCCTTCAGGCTATTATCTGCAGACAATGCATTCCAACTTAAAGCTCAATGGCTTTCTCCTTCCTGTAGCAGCGATGAAGGTCATCAGTATACTGCCGGTGTTGATCTTAGCACCAATGCTGGAGCTTCTCAACACCTGCTACCAGTCTCCAAAGAAAATACTGCCCTCACCAGCCACATGTATAAGTAAGCATCCTAACTACAGTTATTGAACTTATTGTGTAACTCGTGTGGCCTTTGTGCGCAATTGGAAATGTCCCACTTATGCTGGTTGAAAATCTCTTTATATCCCGATAGCAATCAGTAAGTTAAATGATTTAAACGTGTTTATCATCTGTGGAAAGTGTAGGACCATAAAATGTTTGGCCAATCATATCTCTCGGTCCAAGGGCTTCGATAGGCCAGAGACTGTATTACTATTAAGAGGTGAGAAGGTCTGTATTACTTACTATTGGAGAAAGCGTAACGTCAACTTGGATCACATGTGCCTTGACAACCAATCACATTATAGACTTGACATGAGTCAGAGCTGTGTGCTACGCTCAATAACCATATGCATATATGAAGGATGAAGAATAGAAGAATGAAGGAGAAATGCCGTAAGCTGAATCCCATCTGTCGCAAAGTCTCTGCAGCTTCTCTTATAAAGCAACATTTTTTTGATGTAAACTCAAAAAATCCAAAACTATTGTTTAGTGTAAAACATCTTGAAGATTAGCCAATAGGCTGTCGATTCATTAAAGGGTTAGTTCACCCAAAAAATTTCAATTCTATCATTTATTACTCACCCTCCACTAAGACCTTCATTCACTTTTGGAACACAAATTAAGATATTTTTGATGAAATCAGAGAGATATCTGACCCTACATAGACAGCAATACATCTGAAATGTTCCCAGATCCAGAAACATAGTAAATACATGGTAAAACAGTCCATTTGACATCAGTGGATCAACTTCAGTTTTGTCACGCTATGAGAATACTTTTTTTTGTGCACAGAAAACAAAAATAACATAATTTACTCAATCGTTTCACCCCCCAACAATGCTGATTATGTCAAATACTTTCTGAAGTTATCTCCAAAATGGCGGAAGAAGAATGGTTGAGTAAAGATATTTTTGTTTTCGTTGGGCAAAGACAAGTATTCTCTTAGCGTTGCAAAACTGAAGTTGATCCACTGATGTCACATGGACTGTTTTACTGATGTATTTACTACATTTCTGGATCTGGGATCATTTCAGTTGTGTTGCTGTCTATGGAGGGTCAAAATATCTCTCTGATTTCATCAAGAATATATTCAAAGATGGTCTTATGGGTTTGGAACGACATGAGGGTGAGTAACGAACAAAAGAACTTTAATTTTGGGGTGAATTAACCCTTTAATTTTATATATAAATAAAATCTAGTGCATTTTTACTAATAGGCTATAAACTACATTTCCCTGCAGCTATGGGTCATGCCTGCGCAGCTCTCTCAGCACTACTGGCAGGGATCTCCGAAATCCACAGGAAGGATTATCCACAAGTGGAGCAGACGTTATCAGGAAAGGTCCTGCATGTGTCCTCCATGACCTGTTTCCAGCTTACACCCCAGTACATTTTACTAGGAGTGGCGGAGGCCTTCGTGACACCAGCGTGTACGTATTCTCGATTCACTTTCTAAAACATGATTTTTCATGATGCTAAAGTGATCATTAGGCAACATCAATCCAGATGTTTTGTTTTTGCTTAGATCTGCATCTCTCCTGTTCCTCTGATCAGGCTCTCTCATATCCTTCTGTCTGACTCCCAGCAACCTGAGAGGCGTCTCCTTGCACTTCCTAACCCTCTCATATGGAGGTGGCTGTTTTCTAGGGGCTTTCCTCATTCACATTCTTTATTTCGTGTCGGGAGGTAAAAATACTTCACTTTTGAAAGTTTTGAAGTTGTTATGGGGTGCAATTGAACATGAACTCGATTATGATTACAGGAAACTTCTATCCTAATAACCTCAGCAGTGGCAACATGGAGAGGTTCTTCTTTATTCTGGCCACGTTAATGGCTATAAACACACTGGTGTTCTGGAGAATATCGCAGAGGTACGGTTCAAGCTTTGAATATGACAAGTTTACAGATGTGTTCACAGACGAACCTTCATAATATTTTTGAGCAGGTATGCAGATCTGAGCGTGGAGCTGAGTAGCGGGGTAGGAAACAGTCACCTGTACGAGAAACTCCTGCAGTACAAGACCTGTCTGCGTTTTTATGACACACTGGATCGTTCGGACACCCTGACGTCCATGGAAACTGTCTTGTGAATTCATCATATAAATCCTGTAATGCTGGCGTTACACAAGAGACTTTGAACAGACTGATTTCCATTGTTTGGAACTAGAGCAATAGCTGTAAATAATGCAATTTAAATGTATTCAAAAAATAAAGCTATTATTTGATATAAATGAGTTACTGTTTCTACAAAACAAAAACATGGCCGCAGCATGTGAAGTATGTTTAACATTGTACATGACGACGGACAGATGTTGCATTTTGGTTAAGAATGATAATGGTCAGTATTTGACGCCAATTTTGACGTTAACTTAAAGTTGGATTTTGCTTTCACAACCTAAAAACAACAAATATCGACATTGGCTTTAGACATCAAATTAACATTGACAGTAGACATTGAATCGACCCTGAATTTTGATAGCCCGACGTCACAACTGAAATTTAACCAAATAATATCTTATGATGCTGTGGGCATGCTGGGTAAGATGTTGCTGATGCTATAAACTGCGTTTCTGGAGGGGAAAACCTCATTTATAATGTGAAAACCCCGACATGTGTCTGTAGTCTTAAGCATGTCAGATAAAAATATTATCATAACCTTTTACAACATGAAAAAAAACGCTTTTACACCAGTTTGCTAGGATGATACTTTTTGGTTTGTTAACGAAGATTAGGTTATATTTTTGTTACATGAAAGCTTATTTTGTGACTTTTTATCTCACATTCTGACTTTTTCTCAAAAATATGGTAAGATAAAGCTCTCAATTACGAGATAAAAACAATTTTGAGAAGAAAGTCAGAATTAATTTACAAATCCCAAAAGAAACGTACAAATTGTGAGGCACAGGCCTAAACTCCCAATTCGATTTCGTGACAGAAATAAGCTTCCATAATTTAATTAATTGCAAAATAGATAACATTATACCTGAATGTAGTATTCAAACCCACCTTCCTTCCTCATCACACGCTCCAAAAAAACGTGTTAATCTGAGCAGTGTGTGTGAGAGAGAGTAAAAACACCCCCCGTCACAACTGGATGGGATGAGATCCGCCTTCGTTGCTACGGACTCGCGTCTGTTCCTCTCAAGATGGACCTGCCTGAACCCATTCGGAGACGGCTTGGAGATTTCTCCAGAACCGTGTTTGTGGACCAGAGCCGAACACAACCCTCTGCGGAGGAGCACGCTGACTTTCTGAACCAGAGTAAGTGCGTCTGAGTTGGCGAAAGGGTGACTTTGTTTATAGGTGCTAGCTGCTGGGCTAATTCATCTGGTTAGCCGAGTTTGTGCGTCACGTAACGTTAACGTTAGTGTAGCTTCTGTTAGTAAACAGTAAAAAGATTTGCAGATACACTAACGCTTTATATTACTGTTAAACGGGGTTGGTTACATTCTTTTCCTGTGTTTCAGACTGAGCTGACTCGTGCCTAACGTTACCTAAACAGCAGCGAATCAATTCGTTGTTTTGAGTCGGATCTTTCAGTGAATCTATTAAACGTTCACAAAACCGATCTGAACAATTAATTCAGAAATAGATCGGTTTGTGTGAAAAAGATAAATAAATAAAATAAGCACGTGAAAACCTGAAAAATAAGTTAATGTAATAGCATAAGGTTACAATTAAAAATATTTTACGATTCACTCTTTTCAGCCAAAAGATGTAAATAACAGAGATGCAAAGATGACGTAAACGAACCGTTCGAAAGAACCGATTCTCAAAAATGAGTCGAACTTCCATCACACTTTTTTTTTTTTTTGTTCACCAGATAAGGATGTAGTGTCAAGTCTCCCGCTTCAGATGTCACTTTACTTTAACATGTGGTTCTTTCCTTTCTGGTGGATCAGTGAGGTTGTGATGCTACAACTAAAGGTGATTCTCCACTACCTAATATTTTTCAACCATTCAGTCAGGAATCACTGACTGACTATTGCTGTTTAATCACATTCTGGGATATTACTGCTAATAATAAATAATTATGCTTTTTTTCATTTAGTACCCAGTTCTTGTAGATTATTACAAGTTCATCCTGAGCACAATTCTTATTTTAATGACCCTGATTGAGGCCATCAGACTCTACCTGGGCAATGTTGGAAATCTGCAAGAAAAGGTAAACCTTATTTACCTACAGTAAAGTATGTAATATGATTGTTTCCCCCCTAATCATCCCATAATTTTTTTTTTACACAGGTTCCAGAATTGGCTGGTTTTTGGCTACTGACTCTTCTGCTCCAGTTTCCCCTGATTCTGTTCCAGCTTTTCAATGAGGCTATTCTCATTCAACCTCTGGAGAGAGGAGTTCATATAATATTGGCCTTATTTATTTTTGCAGAGGTATGAATCTATGTATATTTCTGTATCAATATGAGATTCTAATTATTTAAATGTTTTAAAGAAATTGAATACTGAATATTTTGGGTTTTTTTCAGGCTCTTTTTGGATTTGTTGCCTTGCGTGCAATGGTCCGACACACTGAAAGTCGCTTCCATTTGAGGCAATTTGATGGGATTCAGGAATTAAGGATGTGACGAGACCTGCACTGATGGACGATTAAAAACACTGCAAAGATTTATTTGAAAAATACAAAGATTTCATCCATTATCAGTGGCAAGCACATAAGTCGTTGAGTTGAATTTTTACTGTGGATGTTTTGATGCCTTATTTTATACAAACAAATTTTGCCTTGTATTATATATATTTTGTATGTAAAATAATAATAAACATTCAAAAATAAATAAATAAATACTTTAATAAAAACAAATCAAACACTCCATTGTTATAAATTTGATTTTGAATTTAACAAAATTACAAATTGAATTTATTAGATAAACCAAATCAATAAAAATCAGTTCCACACATAATGCAATTAGAAATCAGAAATACCATCTCTTCAATAGAAAAGAAGTTCATATTAAAATAACTTTAGTGTACTATTTCAGAATATAGCTATAAAAAATTGGAAAAAAGTCTTTGTTTTCCAGTGTTTATGTATCTTTTATTAAATGTATTTTTAAAAAAAAAACTAGTTAAGGATTGCACAATTGAAATAGTGAATTACATACAATTGCATATTCAGGCACATGGCTTCACAGAAAATGGCCTGCTCATCATCTCTTCATCTTCTTCATGTGCTTTTGTCTGGCTTGATCAGCTTTTCATAAGACTGCAGCGTGTGAGATGTTTGAGGCCAGACATCTGTGGACTCATCCTCCACTTGCATGGAGTCTTGAGTCAACCTTGATAAAACCTTGTGCACAAAATCAGCATCTGAGTTAACTTGCTACGACCGAGAAAGATGTGTAGAAGTTCTTCCTGCAACATACTTTTCCTCACTGCTCAGGCTGTCTGTAGAAGCAACATTTCTCCTGACAACCAGAGTTTTGCTTCCTTTAGGCAGCCTCCCTAACTTCATACTGCCGATCGCAGCCTGTTTCCCGAACATCTGACCGCTGCTAAAAAAAAAGAGAGCACAGAATGACAGCAGTGAGAAGAGATGATGACATTCTGTACTGTATGTGACAAGTGTCAAGCAAACTGGCAGAAAAATAAACCTGTGTAGGTCAGGGAGGAAGCAGGAAGCATCTTGTTTACTGATTTGGTTGGCCTTTCTGGACTTCTCTGTATCTGGTGATGCAAGGCCAGCCACAGCACCTGGTAATGTGGGAAGATGAATCAAGTTGCAGGCATCATAATACACAATAACACTGCCAAAGCATTTGGAAATTATGTATTTAAGTCTGATATTGAATTTCAAATAGTGTAGTGCAAATTTATAATTTTATCTTAATTTTTTCCAAGCATATCAGCCATACCAGTATTCAAATAAATAGCAAATGTTTACCTTGTCCATCTGTCTTATGACTGATCCTCAGGGTTCCCATGTTGTCTAGTGGCATTAAATGTTTGACGGGAATATGGGTCAGCTGCATCTGACTTTCCTGCCTGAGTTTCTGTTGACTGTGGAAAAATAGTTTTTTTTTGTTTAATATTATCACATTTGTGTGTGTGTATTTATATACACAGGTGCTGGTCATATAATTATAATCTTCAAAAAGTTGATTTATTTTACTATTTCCATTTAAGAAGTGAAACTTGTATAATGTATACATTCATTCCACACAGACCGATGTATTTCAAGTGTTAATTTCTTTTAATTTTGATGATTATAACTGACAACTAATGAAAACCCCAAATTCAGTATCTCAG
>JAUMHE010000041.1:1159185-1191260 GCA_032359235.1 Enteromius mattozi | reverse complement strand
TATATAGTGGGTCGCAGCTTGTTGACCATGGGACACTGTGAAGGCCAAACCAGTTGAGAACCACTGCTTTAGATCATTCGGTTCTCTCCGACATCGTCACTCTATTAAGTGCGAGCTTTCGTGTTGTGCGTGCGCGAGCTCTGTGTACTGAGGAACCTATGTGCGGAACAGACGGACATTTCACGCGTGAGATTGCCAATAACAAGTGCAGGCAAATGTCTTTAATATTATGGCAAATTAGAAAAGGTTCAAATATGCTAGGTAACGATTATTTAGTAATAAACAGGAAATGTATTTTTTTTTCTGCAGTACCGATAGCAGAACCGTTAACGTCTGAGCTCATCGATACTTCAGTCTTTTATAATTTAGCACCGGCACCAATTAAGTACCGCGTTTCGGTACCCATCCCTATGTATGAGTGTGTAAGTTTACATGCAGTGTTGTGGTAAAATCTCAAACACTCACTTCTCCAGTTTGCCCTCCAGAGTGTCGAGGAATTCGTTGCAGTAGACGATGTTGTCAGGCAGACCGATGCTGAAAGAGTGTTCTTTAGCCATGTGATTCAGCAGTGAAGACCTGCAGTGAGACAAATACATCATGTTACATAAAGTGCTGTTTGCTACAAATAATAGTGGCAAATAGTGGTTTATAACTAGATAAGCATCAGTGTGGAGGGCTGAAGATGGGTGGCTTGTGACATCACTATACAATAAAAGTGGTATTCATGAATATATATACTCTCACATTAGTGATGTCACAGCAATTAGTCACATCCAAAATAAAAGTTTTTGTTTACATAATATATGTGCGTATACTGTGTGTATTTATTATGTATATATAAATAAATACACATATTTTTATATTTAAGAAAAATGTTATATTTGTAGATTAAGTAAATTAATATAAAATATGAATTATGTAAATATAAATATATATGTAAATATTTTCAATATATACTGTATGTATGCATATTAATATATACATAATAAATATACACAGTACACACTTATTACATAAGAACTTATTAATCATTTGACATCACTAAAATGTGTGTGTGTGCACAAATTATATAATTGTTTTTTTTACAAATTTTATACATTTTTAATTTTATAATATAAAAATATATTCTTTTTTTCATTTAATATTAATATATAATATTAAATACCATAAAACATTTTTATATGATTTATAAAACATTTTCATACTACTAATATATAAATAATTACTATTAAAAATATACAATAAATAAAAAAAAAATTCAGTGATTGGGTCTGTTGTAGAGCTCATGTACGAGATGTCAAAAAGCAAGTGTCAACAATTTCACATCAAAATATGATTTAAAGTTAAATATACTGATTTTAGAATTAGAAATTCATCAGCAATGAGTTTTTAATGCAATCGACAGTTGTGGGTCACCTGTTTCCAGTAAACTCCTCATTGCAGAACATACATATGCGATGAAACGTCATGTCATCTCTCTCTTTTTGCTGCTGATCCAGAACTTCCTCCTATTGAAATATATCAAACTTCATTACAGACTTATAAGCATTATAAGACATTACCCTAGTGCGCATTATAAATATGGTTATGTAATTGTTGTGAGTCTATAAACAATATTTATAATTGGTATGAATCTCAGTGTGGCATGTTTTTAGCATTCTGCGTTTCTGAAAACCCGCTGTTCGATTGCCATAATCACCAATAATTATCCCAGACGCAATCTGCGAATGATTTGTGTTTAATAAACAGTGCTAATCCTCTCAGCTCGAGTTCCATTGGCGTGCAGCATGTCACTGAATGATTGAGAAAGGTCACAGCTGCACTGTTCAACAGCTGGTCGCCACACCGCAGAGCCCACTGCAGAGGTGCTGAGAACGCTGGTTGCCTAGCAACCACAATCGCAGATTTTTGCCTGAGATGATTATGTTGACTCATAATATCTCTGCAAAAATAATCTTGGTGTGTGTGTTTGGTGGGGGGTTGGCTTCTCATTGAACACTGTGTTGATTTTTTTCGCAGTATTTTTAGGCACATAACCATTGTGGGATTTCTGGCAACGCAATATCTGGCAGCCCATTTTATTTGTATTTTTTTTTTTTTTTATATTTACACAGCAACAGTATTTCAGCCGTATTATTTTTGCAACGCAATTACAGACAACAAAATGCTTTATAAAAATGAAAATGCTTTGTAGTTACGTATTCAAACTTATATACATATTCAAAACAAAAAAAGTTTGCTTCAATAATCTTTTAACGCTTTTAACATTTTTAATCTATAAAATGACATTGTCCATCTGACATAATAGGATTTGTGGGTAAATCCATAAATATTTATATATTATCAATAATTATTAACCAAAAATGACATACTACAGTCATTACATTCATATTTTTTCAATATTTTTAATTTAGGACACAAAAATCCCTTGTTTTAAAACAACAACAACAACAATAATAATAATAATACTAAAATGTTTATTTTTTAATTTACAATTTTAGTTAAAGAAAGGAAATACTATTTTTAAAAATAAACCTTTTTTATGATGGTTTTACTCATATTCCAGGTTTTCTGCATATTAATTTGATTGTAGTTTGTGCTACTGTTGGATCAGTTTTGAATACTTATAACCCGAGTATCACACAGGATGGGGGCTGATCCCAGAGCAGTACTCCTAATCTGACAGTCGCAGGTCCTTGTCTTTTTATAGACACTCACCAGTCGTCTCTGTTGTAGCTGCTCCCTAAGGATCCTGTCCTCTGGCAGAGCATCACACAATAGGAAGTAGTGCTCTTGTTGTTCTGAAATGACACAAAGCAGCTTTTTGGTAATTAGAGCCTAAAAAAATGACACCATCTGAACAAGCCTTCAAAGATTTCGGCCGAAGGCTGCTTCCTCCGGAGGACGCATTTGTAGGCTGCATACGTCATCAAGCCTGGTTTATTTCATTTAACTGAGCATTATATTTATGAGAATAATACAACAATTTACACTTAATTAAGAATAATGGTAAAATTTATAACAGTTAATATTCTAAGATCTACTTTATGACGTATGCAGCCTACAAATGCGACCTCTGGAGGAAGCAGTCTTTCGTTTGAGAAACAGCCTTTGCTTTTTAATCAGAGAAGTTAAAGAGCTATTACCAAAATCAGTATTATTTTAGTATTATTTACATGCTATTACAGTATTTATTAATATTTTGAATTAGCTTTTATTTTATTAGTATACCTTTTTTTCTTTTACATATTTCTATTTAGCACATTCAAATTATTTGTATATCCGTTTTACTTTTTGTATTTCATTCAGTAAGGCAATATTTCAACTAATTTTTTTTTTTTATCTTTTCTGATCTTTAAAATTTAGCTTCATTTCAATAAACATTATAGATTCAGTTAATAAACTGTGACTTAGAATCCGTTAACAATTATGTTAAACTAATGGCAGATCTTCACCAATATGCCTCTTTTAGACCAGGTCATAGCAAGCACTTCATTTCTTATTTTCAATTCATTTTATAGGAGGTTTCCACTTTTGGAATGTTGTTACTTAAAATTTTCATGCACGCATACATAAAAGTCTGCTTTTGTAACCTAAAAAAATATCAAAATTAAATAATAAACTAAAAAAACAACAACAGATTTTTAAGGTTTGTAAGAGTTGCATTTTTGTTATAAATGAAACTATTTGTTTGAAAAAAATGGGAATGTGGGGAAAGTTAAAGTGCAAAATGTGGGACAATAATAAATATTTTTAATGTTAAATATTAATAAATACATTTTGATATTTGAATCTACAGTATATGGTAAATATAATGCTTTGTTCATTAAAATTAGTCATTTAAAAAGTATAATAATTTAAATCTATGATTTTTTAAATGCTGATTACAGTAAGACACCAAAATCACTATTTTAAGGGGTGGATAATGATTTTATATGTTTTACGTCAGATGAACATATTCTGTTTTTTCAACAAAAGAATTGCTTTTTAAAATATTTTAAAAACAATTTTAGCATAGTATTATAAATTGCATGGCTATTAACTAACTATATAAAACGTAAATACATGTAAATACAAGGTTGTTCAGATATTTTATGGTGTCTTTGTTTCAGCGCTATTATATATTTAAGTACTGAGTAGTATCAATTAACTACATATACTTGTACATATATGGTTAGGATTAGGGTCACTTACATGTAATTGTGCATAATTATTTGTTATTATAATAGTAAGAGCAAATAATGTGTGTAACAAGGACACCTTAAAATAAAGTGTTACCATGTCTTACCTACAGGACCTTCAGAGTTGGTCTTGATAACACTACAGAAGTCTGTGATGGGTTGTTCTGAAAACCGTTTCTTCCAATATAACATGTACCTACAACAAAACAATTAGATTTTTTTCATCATTTTGTGTTATTTGTATTGTGCTCAATGAAGAACTCTTTAAAAGAGATGCTGACATACGTAGGTTACAGATCTGATGAATTCTCACCGTGGAAAGTCAGCGACGAGTTTGACATCAGCGATAACCAGTTTGTGATCCAACACCATGTGCTTGAGAAGCTGCTCTTTTTCGGAAGCAGGAAAAGAGTCTGAACAGAGCACACAGGTCACTGGACGGCCATCGCTGGAGGAGGTGAAAGAAGCGCTACCACACAGGTCCTCGGGGAAACAAAGCGGCTCAAGAATACAATCCTGCTTAGCTAACAATTAGAGAAAACACAATATTCATACATTTAATAAAATATGATCTTTGTGTAAATCCATTCTGGGTTATTAATTCAGTCTCGAGCTAGTGAGAAACCCTTGTCTCATACATCCCACGACCTTTCAAGATGTGCAGCATTCACACAAACAAGCAGCTGATTCACACAAAATGACGGTGTGACTCATTTAAACAACAGCTTATTGTCTAAAAATCTGATACATTTGTGCTCCTAAGTGCACTTTATGAGTTGTTTTGCCTTTTTGAAATGAGCTTTTGCAGTGACAGATTAAAGGGTCGCTTATCATCCATTAGAAGATCCATATCAACAAACTTTATACTTTAACCACCCACTCCTTGCTGAAAAAAAACACTTAAACTATGTCTGCTGGTTTCAGCTCGCCTTGTTTGGATGGTCTGTTGCTGGATTTGAAGTGTTTTGGCTTCTTTTCAACTATAAGACCAGGTAGATCCGCTGAAAACCAGCTTTGAAGGGCTGAGAGACAAGTTTAAAACAGTTTGATGACAAACTTGCATTACTGTAATAATTTTTAAGCAGACTTACTGTTATAACTAGCCATAGCTTTAACTTTGCAATAGCTAGTTGCAGTAGTTTACGGTCACATTCAGAAAAATAAACATATTAACTTGCTAGGTGTTTAAAAATGAGATGTAGACGCAAATAAAGCAATACAATATAAATATCCATAAATATTAATAATTCCGTAAACCAACCTGTCAAACTAGCGTTGGGCATCTGAGCGGCCATGTTTTTTTCCCCAAATTACGTGACCGGGCGAATGACGCACTGACCAATCAGAGTTGAACCGCCGCTGTGTATGCGGTTCCTGGGTGTTGTAGTTCTCCATCCGCTCTTTCTCATTCATTTCCTACATCTCCCATGAGGCACTGGTGTTTTTCTTCAGGGCTGAGAAGTGTGGTGTATGTGGGATGCTGCTGTGGCTCTGCCCTCAGAACAATACAGTGCAACCCTGTGTAACAACAATATGGATAGTATCCGCCGTAATTGCCCTGTTTTATAGCACACTTTCTTTTACTTGACGCGGAAAAAATGTGGATACCGACTGAACATGAAAAATATGGCGTTGGTAAGTAATATATTTAAATTATATTGCCGCATCGTTAATAAAAACGCAAGTTAGATCGCTGCAGGTGCGATAATGAGCCGTGACATCTACAATCTGATGGCAGATGAAATGTCACATCATTTTCCGCTGATTTAAAACCTTGAAGGCAAGTGACAGAATAATGAATATCGAGTGTGCTTTATTATTTTTTCATTATTTAATTATCCGACTGGAATTATTTATGTTGTTTTCTTTCATTAATTTGAATGGTCATCTAAAATGGACCTTATTTGCAGCAATATGAAGAAATAGCCGCAGTAAAGGCTGATCTCTTGTTTTCCTTTATATTGACGCTCTAATGCATTTACTGAGCAAATGATTTTACGTCTAAAACCGAAGCAAATCTGTTTTATTTGAGACATAGCATATTCATTATCTGTTCTATTTCTTATTACATGAACAGCAAACAATAACATATTCACTATTTGTATTTATATATATATATATATATATAAATTTTTGTTTACATATTAATAAATGTTTACATTTTTACATATCTATCTAACATTCCATGATATGTCTTTTTCTCTGTTTTTACACACACAGACCCTTTATGTACATATTGATAACTGATTAATTATTCACTATATTGCTTAAAATAGGGCTTAAATTATTAAATGCCATCAAGTTGAGCCAAATGATAACCTCAGTGATAATATTTGGATTTGTTATTTTTTTTGTAAGTGTGTTGTGACAGCAGCTGACAGTTTGAAAGATGATTTTTGGCAGATGAGCAGTCTGGAATCTGCTCATCTCTCATTGGCTGACGGGCAGAGATGGACATAAAGTCAGTTGAGCGGTTTGAGGAGTCCAGCAGTACAGTGGAGTTCACATGGGCTTCAGGTCTCTTGTTCTCTACAGCTTTACTCAAATAAACAGGATGACATTTGGTCATTTCTTCACTTAGAAGGAGAGAAGGTCAGAGCAAAAAGGAAAGGTAGTTTGAGGGGTCAGGGAAGGGGGGACAACAAACAAAGCCTGTGTTTTTCTGTTCTTAAACTGCAGAATGATATTATGGAAAATATCATAATTTTCTTCTTTTCTTAATGTTAGCCACAAACCACATCTGCAGCATATTGCAGTGGAATATGGCAAAATGGCTGAATATTACAGTTCTGCTCTTTGGAAAGTGTACACAGCTACCGAAACCTTTATCAGTCATAAAATATGGATGGGGTCCAGCCGGGATGGTGCACACACATACACACACATAAACGCATGCATACACATTTACACACAGGCGTGCACTGTAATCTTGGCCTCTCAGCCCTTTTGGTTGCAAATTCAGCTTAATGAACCATCTGCTATTTACAGTAAATGTATCATTAAATGCAACGGCATTTCAAACAAGAATGTGTCTGTTGATCATCTTCCCACACCTGGCTTTTCCTCTTAAAACAAAGCTGACGGAGGGAAATGGGGCTATTAATGGGGCTAAAAGAAGATTGCTAAAAATGAACATTTTGTCATTATTTACTCACCTGCATGACTTGTTTTTTTTGCTCTTGTGGGATTCAAAGGGAGAATATTTTAAGGTCTTTTTTGTCCCTGCAATTAAAGTAAATAGGGAATGGCATGGCTGAACTTTAAAAAGAGTGCCATAAAAGTATCATGAATGTAGTCCATAAGATTTGTGTGCTGTGCTCCAAGTTTTCTGAATTAACGGATTTGTTCATCCCAAAATGAAACTTAATGCTAAAAGCAAAATTTTGCCCCTAGGCCATGCAAGATATACAGTATGAGTTTGGCTCACCAATGGATCCTCTGCAGTGAATGGGTGCCGTCAGAAGAGAGTCCAAACAGCTGATATAAACAATGATCCACAAGTAGATGACACGAATCCAGTCCATCAACTAATGTCTTGTCAAGTGAAAAGCTGCAAGTTTTAACGCAAGATGTTTTAACATCAAACCGTTGCTTCCAGCTAAAATATGAGTCCATTTCTCCAGTGAAAGTCATCACGTCTGAATCAGGAGAGACAAGTGCACAGATCAAGCACTGATTACAAGTAAAAACAAATCAAAACAGTTCTAAACAAATCTGTCAGTAGATTTTGATGTGAGAGGACAACAGGAGATGGACGTTTTCACTGCAGGAAGCATTATAGATTATGTAAAGGTATTTTGGTTAAATGATGGATTTGTTTAGTACAAACACACAGCTTTACTCTTGACAAGACTTTAATTGATGGACTGGAATCTAGTGGATTACTTGTGGATTATTGTCATGCTTTTATCAGCTGTTTGGACTCTCATTCTGACGGCACCCATTCGCTGCAGAGGATCCATTGATGAGTCATCTCTAGATTTCTCCACATCCGTTCCTTTTATTAAGTGATGTTGTTAAACAAATTTCGGGAGGAGCGCGCACAAATGATTAACCACGGCTGGCTCCGCATTATCTCCTATCAGCCTATTAACCAACGTCCAATCATGTTTATTCGCCTCCGCCTTAAATAAGCTTGTCTATTTCCCTTCCACATCTAGCTCCGCATCCCTCCGCCTCCCCTACTCCACCTTCCTTTCGCACCTTTCGTCACGGGGGGCAAGCAGGGTCCGAGCCGGACGCCGAGCTCTGCCCTCGCTAGGGTTCAAACCAGTTGGGCTCAGAGTCCGCCGAGCTCCCGGCTCACCCCCTGGACAGCACGCCAAACACGCTTAAATTTATTTATGAGGAAGTGCAAACTCGTGAAATTAGTGTTGCATGAAAAATAAAGGTGAATTTAAAGCATTAGTTCACCCCAAAATCTAAATTCTTTCATCATTTAGTCACCCTCCTGTTGTTCCAAACCTGTATGACTTTCTTTTAAACATCTTCTTCTTAAAAGCATTTTAACCAAAACAAGACCTTTTGAAAGCCAATAAAATCCAGTGTTGTTTCGGACACCAGCGACTTCCATTTGTAGTTCAAACATTCTTCCAAATGACATAAGAATTCAAATTTTTCGGTGAATGTTCCTTTAAAATCACGTCATTCTGTATGTCATCTCTGCATCCCTGCTGAATTTGGACGTTGATCGGCTCGTGATGAAAACCACCATGTGGAATCTGCAGGGAACAGCTGGGAAAAGACAGTTTGACAAGTCCTTATTGGTTTATAATTATGCCATAATGTTCTGAACATTTATTAAGTAAAGTGAAAGCTAATGTCACCAGCACATAATACTTTTCTTGTTACACGCTCCAGACTCCCACATGCACATCAGCACCGTGTCACATCTCTTCCGATCGGTGAAGAATTTAGCCAAATTGAAACATCCACTGCTTCACTTACCACCATCCCAAAAACCGATCTCGGTCAAACTATCTAGCAATGTAGTCTGGGATCAGCGCATCCCGTTCATGTGCTTCCCAGCTCGGATTTATGATGCCAGTGCTTTCGGCATACAAATGAGGCTCTTGCTTTTGTCACATGCTGACTGGGCGCCTACTGTGCCCTGGTCAACAGGCACGCTGCCACTCCGAGAAAGAGATAAGATTGACAGATAAAGCTAGAAGAGGCCTAGTCAGCTGCTAGATCTGTCAGGCGTTGGTGGGAATTAAATGAGACTTCTAGTTCACACATAAGCTCTGTTCCCAAACCTAGCAAGCATTTTAAGGCATCATGGGATGCGAAAGCTGTTTCAAAAGGTTGGCAGCAACTTTATGCAGCCATCTAGGATACCTAATTTTGGCCGAATCCTAAGGAAGCACTGCATGTGTCCTTAACGGGCAGGACCATCCCAGAATTCAATGCAGCAGACTAAAACCTTCCAAGAGTCGAAATAAATGTTTAAGCAAGCCATTTGCATTGAATAACAAAAGTTATCACTAAAATTAACAGTCTAATTTCTATCAAATTTCATACTCAATCATGCAGTCAACAGAAGTACTTAGTTTAGCGGGATGGTACATTTTTGAAATTGCTTTATTATCGGCGATAATATCGTAATTGTTGTTTTAACGATGCACGATTTGACATTATTGAGTATTTTGCAAAAACCATTCAAAACATCCCCACGGGAAATCTTGACTAGTGTGTTTTTGCGACAACAAAAATAATTCCAAACACTCATTGGTTCCTGAATGAATCAACCGTTTAAGTGATTCAGTTTAATGGCAATGACTCCTTTATTAACATTGACATGTTTTAATTTCACATTTCTTTTTATTATTATTCAGATAATTTCAAATAACAGTAATTAACATTTTATGATTAATGTATCAAAACATTATTTATGCATTTGTAACTGCAGGATAAATGCATCATGTTCTGCGCTAAACAATACATCTACATTTTTTTTATTGTTTTATTGATACTGACTTCTTTTGCTTGGAACAGCCCAAATATCTTATTATTCTAATTCACTGATTAAATGTTAGAATTTGATTCATAAAATGAATATTTATTTAAAAAAAAAGGTTAAAGTCAATTTAAACTTATTGAAAAAGAACTGACCATAGCACGAAATATGAAAATTATCAAAAACTTTAGGATTCAACTGTCTATGGTATAGCCATACTGTACAATAACATCTTTTTGGCATCAGTTGTAAAATCGAGTCTTGTATACGCTTACTGTAAGTGAAAAAGATTATTGAAGAGCAAAAAATGTAGGATATGAGTTGAGACATGTCCATACACTTAACCTAATGTGTGCTGTTACTGTTACAATACTTAAGTCTTATTTTACAATGTGACTATTTCACTCAGTATTCAAGTTGCTACCAGTGTAGAGCATTTCAAATCAGTCACTTAAGACTTATCCTCCATTTAGGTTGCTGTCTATGTAGGGAGGAGACGGCAAGACAGCACACTAGATCTTGGAACACAGCTATACTTAGTATATGCTGACATATACTTAAAGATTTGTGAAAGCTTAAAGGTTTATTGCAATGTTCAAATAGCTGCATGTCGCAACAAGGTGTAAAAGTGTCAGTTGTGAGCTCTTTGAAACCGGTGATGTAGGAGCGTATTTTTAAAAATATCCTGTCACCGCAAAGACTCAGTTTAGAGAGAGAGCATGATATAGATTTGAATCATTCATGCTTATAACAACCTCAGCAGCTCTTTTTGCATAATTCATTGTTATGTGTGCAGAACTCATTTCTGTATGTTACCACTTCAATAACATAGTACGCTGTACGCTCTCTGTCACTGCCAAAATGATCGTTAGGGTTTTATTCTTTGGTACAATCAGCTCATCCAGCATCCTGTTGCTAGTATCCACTCATATTCTACTCACTCCCATAATTCCTTTCACCCTCCAGGAGGAAGCAAAAAGAAGCCAATATTGGATTCATTTTTCTATGGCCTTGCCAGGAACAGGAATCTCTACGGATTTCAGGCTTTGCGCTTCTGATTCTTCAGAGCTTTCTTCTAATATATCTCATGGGTTTAAAGCAATAGTTCACCCAAAAATGACAATTCTGTAATTGTTTACTCACGCTCATGTTGTTTGAAACCAATGCTGTTTTTTTTTCTGTGATTCACAAAAGTGGATTTTTTTGTAGCAAATTCAGCTCATTCTAAACAACGACTGGTCATTGTACCACATCTGAAATAAAAAAGCACAAAAAGTGGTCCAACAAGTCATATTGTACAGTATAGAGTGCCCAAATATTATATTTAACTGTGTTATTAAGGTATTAGTGTTTTTAAAATATTAACTTTCAATATTGAATGTTTCATCAATGGATATGTTTCTTAAACAACAAATTAAATAGATATAGATTAAAAAAAATTAGCATTACATCACTTGTACCCTCTGCAGTGAATGGGTGCCGTCAGAATGAGAGTCCAAACAGCTGATAAAAACATCACAATAACCCACAAGTAATTCCCACCACTTCAGTCCATTAATTAACATGTGTTTAAGATAACTGTGGGTTTGTAGGAAACAAATCATTAAGGTGTTTTAACGTCAAACATCTTAATGGATCCTCTTTCCAGAACAAAGCTTTTTCCTGTCATTTTGTCTGAATCAAGAGAGAAATATGCACAGATTGAGCACCGTTTATAAGCCAAAACAGTTTTAAACAAATATGTTGGTGGATTTTGATGTCAGAGGACAATAGGGATGGATTTTTTGTTTCTTAGGAAAATGCAGCTTTTCTCTTCACAAGATATTTATTGATGAACTGGAGTTGCATGGATTGCTGGTGGAATATGGATTGCTATCCATTACTGCTGACACCAATATATTAAGAAAATTGTGCTTTTTCCAATTACTATTCATGGAAACAGCTCTTTGTGCTCAGTAGCATAGTGAAGTTTTTTTTTAGTACTCAACAGCAATTATTTACGGTTGTAGATTTCATATAAAATGCGATTTTTAAAATCTCAGATGAGAACTGACCGTATGCGCTTGAGCTTGTCTGTCAGGTAGTTTACAGTGTGACTTGAACAGTTGTGCTCGTCGGTTGCTGTCAAAATGCATGTAGAGCATGGTTGTCTGTGTGGGAAGGGTTTGAAAAGGGCACTCGCTCGCCAAACTGCTGCCTTTGTGCTTGTTACCATCTGTCAGAGCTCGTCGGCTGTTTTTCATAGCAACCACGTTGATAGTCAGGTGAATTTACTCTCACCTACAGGTTGGAGAAGTTGCATATGGTTTGTTTTTCTCAGAGAAAGCTGTGAGGCCGTACTTGACATGGAGAATGAGACCTTAGAGTTATGTCAGATTTATTTTTGCCATGCTGTTGGACAGACCCAGTTGACAGGCTGGAAATATGGTGCATTCAAGTCCTCCTGGGAAGTTACAGCATCAGATGAGCTCAAGTAAATTTAGTCAGAGCAAAATGGCAATGTATGTTTTCTACTAAATAATTTAGCAAGATTTTTAAACTCTACTTCTACAAAATAATGCCTAAAGAATCCACATCAGGTGCATTTTTGCTTTTTTATTCTATTTATGAAGGTGCTGTAAAGACTATGTTTATTTGTGTGCACTCATGATATTGCACTTTTGTAAAATAATAAAAAGCAGGCAGGATGCGCTTTCTGCTGTCTTGGTTTCTTTAAACATGAGAACTAAACTGTGTGTATCTTTGCCTTACAGACACTAAAAACATATCTACAGAGAGTAAAATTTCCACTTTAAAATGATTTGGCAAGATTTTTTCAACTCTACTTCTACAAAATGATAACTAAAGAATCGGCATCAAGTGTATATTTGCTTTTTCATGCTTTTATTCTATTTATGAAGGTACTGCAAATTTAATATATTCTGTTATAATTGTATAGTACTAACTTAAAACAAGCTAGTTTAATTGCAAATGAAAAAAGTTCATTAATTTCAACAAATTTTAATGCAAATGTCTGTTGTTTCTGCCCTATTTTCTCACTGACATCTAACTCAGAAACTTTGGTTAAAGCTAGGGTTGGCGAGTTTGCCAAATTATTAAAATGTTAATGTGGTCTCCCTTACTGTTTTTTCCTGACACATTCATAATCATTATTCTTCTTGCCGTGGCAAGCTTTATGCATTTACTTGAGCACTTATTAGGCTATGCAGGCTGTTAAAGGCTCAATATAATGATTTAAATGGTTTAATAATAAATGAGCAATTAGTCGACTAATGCTTTAAATGAATGACTAGTTGACCAGAAAAATCCTTTACTCAAACACAGACACTGCATCTACACTGGAAACGACAGCTCCAGTGCTGCAGAGTCTAAGATTGATTCACGTGAACAATGAATGCTGTTAACTTCCACATGTAACAGCTTCACAGAGGTTTAATGTTCCTGTTGTTTCTGAGTCAAACAACAAAACACTGAGAAAAATCACTTTTGTAGCTTTAACACATTTATTACATTTGTTTATACTTATTAAGACTATGCAAAATGTCAACTTACATTTGATTATTGAATTTCTGTACCTGAATACTGTTAGACTTACCTGACAAATGTAAATATTATAATTTATTTAATTTTTTATCTTTGTTCTGATATATATATCTTGTAATTAGCTTATTTTCTGTGCAGATTTGCTCACCTACAAAATTACCCCAATCATTGATTAGGCTTGTTTCTAAATAGAGCTATTTTTTAATATTGAAACATATATCGCAGAAAAAAAAAAATATATATATATCTCAATGTGCATTTTTTACAATAACATGCAGCCATAGTTGAATGTAATGCTGTCAAATTATCTCATGTGAGAAAATGTTACACTTCAAAGTGCGTAATATTACAATAATAACGCATATCTGCATGAACTGGGTGCATGGAGGTATCCAAATACATATATTGACAGGCAGGTATATGTAGCCCTCACACCAAGGAATATGATCAGATGAACATTTTATGGTTGTTTGCCTTTCACAAACAATGCAAAGCCACATAGCTATCAGGATGTGAACTATCGAGACTTGCATAACAAATAAACATTTTAATGAAAGTACGGATTTTTGTCACGACTTTGTGGTGAAGTTCACGTGTGTTCAACTTGTAGATGTATGATCTTTCCAACTTGCCTTGAATATTGGCTAGAGAGTGGGATTTAAACCTACATCGCCCTCATGAGCACCATGACTCAACATGTCTGACATTTTTTTTTTTTACTGAAATCAAGTTGTCAAGTGTTAATTCTCTCCTCAAAGCGTTGATCAGATTGATGGCGCAAGGTGATAACGCGGTACTGAAATGTGTAACATGCTCTTGGCTTTCTCAGTCTGTCAAGTACAGTTTCTCTGTCTTCTCTAACATCAGAGAAAGTGACAGCCGAAGACAAACAATTCCCAAAAGTGAGCTTACTGTGTGTATTTCTCCAGTTCTTTCCCTCCGCCTGAGTTATTCTCTCTCTGGGCATTCTGGTAATAACGGCCATCCTGTGCTCCACGGAGAATAGCTACAAGACGTTCCCATCTGAGTGCCACGCTTCACTAATGAACAGACCACAGGTTTTTTTTTATCAGAAAATCATCTGAGAATGCTTTTTTATTTAATTTTGAAACTGAAGTAATATTATTGTTTCTTTATAGATTTATTCACTTACATTTCTTCACTTAAAAAATAATGACTCTTTGCAGACAGGTTTCCAGAACACTCATCCTGCCTGTCATTGGTCTAAATAACAGAAAGCCACGCCCCCAACTGACGTTATTGGCTGAGCCACTGTTGCTATGTCAGACTGGTTGAAATTCTTAAACAAATAGCAATGTTTTAATAGTACCTCAGCGCCTAATTTTATGCTTTTGTGGGGGAAAAATATGTTTTACCATGTCAGGAACATCTTTTGATGAAGGTCAGTTACTGTTATCAACGAGTCTTTCTCAAAAAGACCCTGACTGTCAGGAGAAAAGTCAGTAGTCTTCTTTTAACAGCATTGATGTCTAGGAGAAAAAGTTGAGATGGTGAAGAGACCTCTTTTGTATTAAGTCTGAAAATCCTGTAGATTTGGTTTCTGACAGAATTGATTTGTTCATTTAAATGTTTGTGGATCATAATGCATTTATTTTAAGTGAGATGTCTTTATGGTGATGACGTTTTGTTATTCTAGAACTACAATAGGACCTGCGCTGTTTTATATGCAAATAAAGTGTTAATATAGAAAGATGTTGCACTCTGGGACTGAACAGAACAAAGCAAAACATGTGAGAGATGTAATATCAAAACTAATATTCTCATTACTGCACACAAGGGCTGAGTCTGGGAATGATTACACATCAAATGAGAAAACCGCACTGCTGGTGTACCTCTGGTGCTTGATTTTTATTAAAGTTGTTTGTTTTAGAGACTGGCTAAGCCGTTTTCGGCCAATATATTGAACTTGTGTCTCTGCTAATGCTTGGTGTGATTAAATGAACCCAAAGCTTTATCAGTATCTTGTATCCTAAGCCTAGAAAGCCTATAGTGTCATATTTGCTTTAATAATAAGAGGTTCATTGAATGTTTTATGTAAATAATTAGATTTTTCTGATTTATATTTTTCACATGTCAGGGTTAAATCCCATGAAATGGCCTGATAAGTGTAGGTTTCTTTATTTTGTTTACGTATTTCATGTTGAAACATGAACTACGGTTTGTGAGTGTTGTCATCTATAGGTGGTAAATTTGTTCAAAAGGATGCAGTTTTATGCGTATTTACAAAACATAAAGCTGCTTGTACAAAATACCATTGTATTGTACAGTTATGGTAGAAAATCTATTTCTTTCCAATTAAAATAATGTATTTTTAATTAATTAATTAGTTAATTACTTACATATTCCCTAATTTATTACTTTTTAATTTAATTAATATAAACTTCATAAACTGAATAAAAACCTAAAAATAACAAAACACACTTCAAGCGTCATGTTTTGTAAAAAAAAATATTTCTGAATTCTGAAGCAAAAACCTCAATCAAAAAATTAGTAGTTTCATTAGTAGAAATAAAGTAAACATTACCTGTTTTTTTCCTTCAGCTAGTTGACCAGGCAGTTTTCTCATTTCAGTGTGATTTAACTTTAAATCAACAAAATGGAATACAAATTTATTTAAGATATGCTAAAAACTATATTACTAAAATGAAAACGGAGAATATAAAAATCTTTTTCAAAATACTAATAAAAAATAAGTGTAAGTGTGTGATACTAAAACACTGTTGTAGCTGTTTGGAGTAATTATAAAAGTGAATTTATAAATGATGACAATAATAATTTAATAATTTATGATTGAATAATAAGAATTATGATAATAGCACAAATTGATAGTAAATAAATACTACTACTACTAATTATTATTGTTATTATTCTCATTTAATACGTACGCACTTATATATGTATTGTTTTTAATTTCAAATTGAAGTTCCAAAAGAAACAATCACATAATCAAAAATTGAATAAAACATCTGAAATATTTGTGATTCATATTTTGCTTACGAAAAAATCTCCTTCAATTTTACAGCTACTTTTGAATGGCCGTCATTAAAGAAACTATCCAGCCAATCCTGAAACCGTTCAATAGTTGTCTCATCCTAGCCTCACTCACTAACAGCTAACTGCAGGACTCATCTGAACATCCCTTACATTAGCAATCTAAGTGTTGTGTTGGGATTTCTGTGTATCAGGAGTATGTCTGTTCGCGCTCTGCCTTCGGCTGGTATTGTCCTCTCTAGAGGCTGACTCAATACAGCGTTACAGCTAGCGTCAAAAAGCAATATGAAGAGAGGTTAGTGAGCACGCCCATCCATCACCCTGACACGCAGACAGATATCAGCCCGCTCTGACTGTCTGCAGGGGATTTTGCTGTGGTTTAATGCCCTGACATCAGCCATTTACGGTCTCTGGTAATGCTGATAAATGGCATTTGCAGTGAATACATTAGTACATGTAAAATATAATAAGTAATGATGGTTTTAAAAACACAGAATAAGTGTTTTGTGGTAAGTTGTATTGCATCAGGTCTTGTGAGTATGATAGTCATGGAAGCATGAAACTATTCAGGAGTGTTATGCATCATGTGATTGTATTCTAACAAAAGTGTGCATATGAATTCAAAACTTCTTCAAGTTATATTTCAGCTGTGCAATTTTCAGTTACTATTGTAAATTTTAAAATGTGCTCTTATAAATAAAGGGACAAAAGGTACACTTTTGTACCTTTTAGGTTCAAATATGTACACTTCAAGAACTAATATGTACAAAAAAATGTAGATTAACATTTGGACATAATTTATGTATGATTAGGTTATGTACATATGCATGTATTTATTTATATTTTATTTGTTATATTTGAAATATATGTTGATATTTTTATTATGCCAATAAAATATTTAGAAAAATTCAAGATATGCTTAAAAATATAAAATAATGCAATTTTTTGTAAAGTATATGAAAAATCCTGTCAGATAGGATTTTATATTATTATCAATAATATATGATAATTGTTATGTTATGGTTGATAATCAATAAGTAATTGGTATTTAAATGTTAATTTTATCTAAATAAATAAAATAAATAACTAAAGTAAATAAATAATTAAAAAATACATAAATAAACAACAAATTAATTAATTAATTAGTTACTAGTGAATTTAGGCATCATAACATTTTAATGTACAATATGAAAAACTAAATATTTGTATGATTATACTTGAGCATTTTAAATAAAAATAAAATATTTTTATAATTGTTTTAATGCAGAAATAAAATAAAAACATAATAAATAAACAAAACCATTTGTTTTAAGTGCTGTAAGTTAATTTAGCCATCATGTGCACTATGAAAAACTAAATATTATTTTTGAGATTATACTCAAGAGGGTTTTGAAAAAATAATTTGTGTTTTTAAATGTCTATTTAAGCGATCATAAGATGACAGTAGATGTAGTATTGGTTTAAAAAATCTGTAATATCAGTGATAACCCATAAATGACCACATTAACAATATGTGACTGATTATAAAGGGTTTTATCACAGGCTAGAAAGCTCTATACAATTGTTACACATTGTCCTCGAGTTCTAACTTGAGGAAAACTGATTTCTGTGGGTAACCTTTGAGCACGGCAGAGAAAATGTGCCAACACATCAACCGGGATGATGCAATGAGCGGCCACACACTCCATCACCACCCTTTTCCCAAACATACCCATCTCCAAAATGTGCAATGTGTGATATTCTTCATGTCCACAGAGATTTACTAGCTGAACATGCATAAAATTATGCAGTCTATAAATGTGGCCACATTAATTAATGCTACCTTAACCTTTCTAAATTGCTTCGATGTGTAATAGCAGCCCCGACTGAACCGTCCTGTGCTGTGAGTCACAGACTGAGCGTTATAGGGGTCCGGACGGCTCTTTGCACCTGGTAAGGGTTATGCGAGACGAGCCTCTGGCTGCCCTGTCTCTTTGCCAAGCAGCAGTGTGTGTCCACAGCGCTGACAGCAGGACCGTGGGAAAGCGTTTAGCACAAGTGCACAGCTCAGACGGGTTCGCCCGTCCTATCACAACAGAGCTTTTGTCACTCCCGTTGGCAATGGCTGAGGTTCAAATAGGTTTAAGCTGTAATAAAATGTAATATTTGACTCTGTGAGCATTTCCTGAAGACAATGTGACTGCTGTTTGCTCATATAAAATTCATTGCTGGGATGCTAAGATGTTGTGGGTGGTTGTCAGGGTGTTGCTATGTGGTCACTAAGTGAAGATCAATTAGTCGACTAATGTTTATTAATAAACCTTTAACCGCATGTTTATTAATGAACCATTTAAATCATTATAATGAGCCTTTAATTGCCTACGAAGCCTAAGCTCAAGTGCGCACATAAGCTTGCAACGGTATACGTTATGATTATGCGTCAGGGAAAAACAGTAAGGAGACTGCATTAACTATTTAATAATTCACTGATAAACTAGTGCTTTCTTTTGTTTTTGGATTAAGAGATGAAGTTAGCGACACTGACTCATCATCTCCACAGCAGTGATGCGCCTTTATATTTCATATGGATTATATAATCAGAGAATATTTGTTTTCCGTTTGAATTGGTTCATTTGGAAGTAGACATTTCACTCTCTATATATTTTTAATGTCTGTAAGGTAAAGATCACCTGTAGATTTTTTTTTTTCTGCAATTAAGCAACTAATAAAATTTAGGTCGACTATTAGGGGGCTGCCCTAGTAATCACACATGATTGTCATGGAAAAATAATTCAGAAATCCATTTATTTAATAAGATATTTATATCTGTGTCAATGACATGACACTTATTTAGTTCATTTATTCAAAAATGAATAAAAATGTAAAAATGTTCAACATCACCATTTTTATAATAAAGTCAAACATTTTAAGCCGATACAGCTGCTACCAAAGAAGTAATAAAAGTAATATAATGCCAAATTACTTCTTTCAATAATTATTTTATTTTTTCTTGATTATGATATACTGATATATATATATATATATATATATATGTGTATATATATATAATGAAGAAAAAAGCCTCATTAAAAACTTAAAAGCATAATATCGCATTGATAATAATAATACCAAAACTGTTTCACTGCAAAAACTATTTTAAAAATATTAGACATGTATCAGTATTCGGTAATGCTATGTACCACGATAATAAACATGCAGTCAATTGTTTTTCACTTTAATTTGTTTGACTTTAAACATTTGTTGACATTATACATTTTTCTGTATTGCTTTATTGTGATTAAATGTGCAGTTCTTTTTGTTAAGAAAACAGTTATTAAACCTTTTATACTGTATTATTACAACACTTTTTAGCAACTTCAGTATCATAATCCCAAAGACAGTGATAAAAGCTTAAGCAATTGTCGCAACTTGAAAATTTGATACCGTCACGTGCGTCATAAAATATATATATATATATATATATTAGTGCTGTCAAATGATTAATCACGATTAATTTCATCTAATATAAAAGTTTTGATGACATATTATATGAGTATGTACTGTGTATATGTAAATAGCCATGCATGCATGTATATATTTAAGAAAAAAATTACGTTTATATATTAAACATATGTATATGTGACATAATTTTTATGAATATAATTATATACATGTAAATACATGTAAATATTTCCAAAATATATACTATATGTGTCATGAACGCGGCGGGAGCGTTCGGATCCAAATGCATACTTTTAATAAAAGACATGATCATAAACAGGCAAGGTCAGACAACAGCAAACAGGGCAATGGAGGAATGGCAGAATCAGAGTCGAGGTACACAGGCACAGATCAGGGCGGGTAGCAAACAATCAATATCCAAAAATAAACAGTCCAAAGTCGATCACGGGGAAAACAAAACATGGGTAAGAACGCTTAGTAAGATCGCCAGAGCAAATCAAGACTTCGCGTTAAACTGATGTGAAGGTCTGGCTTTCATGCTGAGTGTTAAGTGGTGATGAGTAGCAGGTGCTTGATTGCTGAATGTGAACAGGTGTGGGTGTGCAGTGTATGCTGGGAGATTGAGTCCATATAGAATGTGAGTCCAGGGGAGGTGAAATGATGTGAGTGCCCTCAAGCTCTATGAGATTATGACACTATGACAGTATGTGTATTTATATATACATAATAATAATAATATGTATATGTGTATATATACATATATATATATATATATATATATATATAATACACACACACACACACACACACACAGTACATACAAACACATATTATAGAAACAAAAACTTTTACTTTGGATTAATCATTTGATAGCACTAATATGTATATATTAACATTTGACCCATTTATTAAATTATTTTATATTTAATCCAGAAATTGTTCAATTTGATCATTAAACTGTTCTAAAATTGTTGTTAATTAATGGAAAACTTAGATTTTTTTGACCCATTTAACGTTAATAGTAAAAGTATTAATAATAATTTGGCTATAAATAGCTATAATTACCCATTTTATCCAAAGAAATCACACAAAATAAGCACTCTTTCTTTAATAGCATTCTTTAGTATAAATATCAGTATTGATAATGGTGATTTTAACCTTGATCGTACTTGGTATGTGTTTGGAAAGAGTCTTTCCGCGTCTCAGCTGGTTCCAGGCCGGATGCTGTGTGTTTGTTTCAGCATGTATTAATACACTGACAGGCAGCGAGCACAGCAACACATCCCATCTTTAAAAGCTGACACGGCTGTTTCGGCAGCCTGTTTAACCTCTGAGCAGTGTCAGATCTCTGGCGGGTTTTGTTTATGCATATAATTATTTATTTATTTCCATGTCAGAATATTTCCTTACCCGCTTGATATGCAAATGAGCCCTCCAAATTAACATATTTGTGCATAAAGAATCTACGCATATGAATGCAGAAAGTACCCATTGGGTTGAGCCTGTGCGCTCCTGTGTGGAGAGATCTTGTACTTGTTGCGTAACTTATGCTCAGGGATGTGACTCAGGGTTTATTTAAGAAAGCAGTGAGATAATGTTAGAAGTACAGATCTAAGCATAGTGTGGTTTATTTTATTTTTTTTTGGAAATGTGTGGAGCGCTGGGTTGTGTGATATTCAGAAGGGAATTGAGAATGACTTTAAAATCCCTGTTCCTGAATTCAGAGTCAGTATTGAACATAATGTTGATATTGCTTCACCCACTGGGCCAAGCTAAAGATCGTTCCCATCTCTTCCCTGCAAAGTTTTGAGAAGACACATGGTTTTGTCACATTGTGGTTAATTTACTCAGGATTTTTTTACTCACTGTTTGTTTTTTTCCTCCCTCAGTGCTGGCAAATTTTCGAGGAATGGTTCAGCATGGACTTCCGCTGGAGATCGGTGACACGGTGCAGATTTTGGAGAAATGTGAAGGTAGTTGTTGTTGTTGTGTAGCTGACAGTCGACTTCTTTAGAGCTGCGTATCCTCAGCTGTGGAGACTGATTCTGCTGAATTTATTTTTTGAGATGCGTTCAGTCAGTTGTAGATAATAACATAAGACGTCTTTCTTTATAGCTTTATAAAATGTAATTCTTACTATTTTTACATAGTTTGTATCTTTTTGGGTACATTTTTGGTAAAGTTTCTTACTAGAAGAAGACACTGCTGCAAATAAACAGCATGCAAAATAAAAGTTTGTACTACAGTATATATTTTGAAAAATATTTACATGTATATATTTATATTCATATAATTTATATAGTCGATAAATATATTTAATATGCAAACAGAATGTGACCCTGGACCATAAACCAGTCATAAGTGTCAATTTTCTGAAATTTAGATTTATACATCGTCTGAAGTTTGAATAAATAAGATTTACATTGAAATATGGTTTGTTAGTATAGGACAATATTTGGCTGAGATAAAACTATTTGAAAATCTGGAATATGAGGGTGCAAAAAACTGAAACTTAAAACTGAATAAAACTCCTTTAAATTTGTCCAAATTAGGTTCTTAGCAATGCATATGACTAATCCAAAATGAAGTATTAATATATTTGCGGTATTTTGACCCATACAGTGTGTTTTCGGCTATTGCTACAAATATACCCCTGGAAGTTTAGACTGTATTGTTGGTCCAAGGTCATATATTACATATACAAAAACTTCTATTTTGGATTTAATTAAAACCGTGCTTAATCGTTTGAGATATATGAAATATTTTAAAGATTTATATTTAATATCTTTAATATGTAATGATTAACACATACTTAAAGTTGAAACTGTTGGAAGTGTTTAATATGCTTTGCATTCTGCTGTAAATATAAAAATATAAAAGTGTGAGATTATTATAAATGCCATTTTGCAGGATGGTACAGAGGATTCATCACAAAGAATCCAAATGTAAAGGTGAGAACAATCCTATATCACTTTGTGTTAGACTCCGTAAACGTGCAAAATTCAAATTAGGTTTATATTTCTGTGAGTTTTTCTCTGTTTATCCATATGTTCATCCTCTGCTTTGCCTCTCAGCGCATTTCTATACAGATGATAGTGCGTGTTTGTTTACTCTTGTGTGTTTTACATGCAGTAATTGACTCATTAAATATCTTTTTGTTGTCTCTCCCAGGGAATATTCCCAAGCTCTTATATTCACCTCAAGAATGCCCACGTCAAGAACAAAGGGTATGAGTCTATGAAAAAAAAGTATATATACATATCTGTGACAATGAAGCCACGTAAAACTAAAATTTCTAAAATGTTATTGCATTATATAATGAATAATATATTAGTCAAAGTGGCATTTATTTTAAAGAAAGAATCAGAATTTTGAATCTGGTGGAACCAGTGACCCATGAACAGACGGCTAATGAACTCTCACCTTTGACCTGCCACCAGTGCCCTTGAGGAAAACACTGAACTGCTACTAGAGACCGTCCTTGTGTTTCAGATAAAATGCATTTGCAAAATGACACGTCTGCTCTGTTGAAGTGACAGGAGCCTTCACTATCCCACAAGCCATCGCAAGTGTATTTGCGGACATGTCCTCATGAGTCAGTGTTACTCCTCAGGGTCATGTGAGGTCACCGCTCTCCATCCTGGACTCGTTCAGATGTGTGTGTGATTGTGTGCTCGTGTGTCTTGCCCTGCAGGCAGTTTGAAACCGTCATTCCCACCGAGGACTCGGTCATTACAGAGATAACTATGACCTTGAGAGACTGGGGCACCATGTGGAAGCAGCTCTATATGGTAAATATCACTCTGTGTGCTGTCTTGAACAAATGCAGTTGCTTTAACTGTGGCCATTTCATTTGTACGTTCTTATTTGTTTTTATTAGTCTTGTGAATGATATGTAAATTTAACAGAAATAAATATTTTGACGCTCCAATCTCATGAAGAACCTGGAAATATGATAGAATTGTTAAAATCATGGAATTTGAAAGTAAAATATAAATATATTTTATTATATAATAAATATATTTTCAAACAAATATACAAAAATGGGTTTAAAATACATTTATTTCTTGCTAAGTATAGTACAAATACATGTATATATTTATGTACTTAATAAAAATGGTGTACTAAACTGGTATACTTTTAAGTCCAAAATTATTTCTTACAATTTAGCCGACTTAATGCACTTTAATTTTGTGGAAATAGTGCTGAAGACCAAATAAAGGGAGACGTAAATATATTTGATTGTGCTAAAGTGAAATTATTACAAGAATACTTCAGGTACACGTTAAATATCTTGCATTTAAAAATCATACTATCTTCATCAATAGAGATATTAAAACACATTTTAGGCTTAATATTAAGAAATGTGCATTGTGCACAAGTAATACTCCAAGTAAAGTTTAATTATATTTTTATATCAGCAGCGTTATGTCAGTAAATATGTTAATAAATTTGAACTGTACTTAATAGGAAATACATGTATTTTACGTTCAGTATGTGTATATATATATATATATATATATATATATAAAGCAATAACAAACTGAATATTATTTATATTATATATATTTTTAAGGAATTAATATTTTTATTTAGCATGGATACGTTCAGTTGATCAAATAATTGCAGTAAAGGCATTTATAATGTTACAGAACATTTGAAATAAAAAACTGTAGTTTTGTAAAAACTTTTTATTCATCAAAGAATTCTGAAGAAAAATTATATCGATAGATAGTTGATAGATAAAATAACATTTTATTTTTTTATTAGAATAGTTTTATATTTAGATAGATTAATATAGATGTATTAATAAAAGTAAAATAAATTATGTAAATATATATTATAAACATAAAGTACAATATATAAAAGTACATATTAATAATAATAATAATAAAAAAAAAAAATAATATATATATATATATATAGAGAGAGAGAGAGAGAGAGAGAGAGAGAGATTCGCCATTGATGCAAAGTTGTTACATGACAGTAAAATTTTATAGTTTTTTTTTCTCTCTCTTTGAATCATTTATGTTGCTTGAGTGCAATTTTACATTGTGATTTGTTTTACCATTGCATTGTAAAAAAAAAAAGAAAAGAAAAAAAAGGCAACTGGCCAGTAATTTTGTTTCATTTACCCAAAGACAAATTTTATTGATTTAGAGCTTGGCATGTATTAATTAATAAGATGTAGTCTGAAAACAGTTTCTGCCGAAACTGTGCCAACTATATCACTTTCTTAAACTCATGAAAGCTCATTTAGTTAAAAAGGTGAAGACAGTTTCGCCCACTCGTGTTTTTTCTGTGTCTCTCAGAGGAACGAGGGGGATCTTTTCCACAGACTGTGGCATGTGATGAATGAGATACTGGATCTGCGACAGCAGGTTCTGGTGGGCCACCTCACTCACGACCGTTTGAGTGACATCAAACAGCACATCACGGCACGGCTGGACTGGGGCAACGAGTGAGTTACACCACAAACAAAAACACTGTCATCGTCCTGATGCTGTTTGTATCGACTAATGCAACTCTGGGTCGTGTGACAGCTTCAGAGCCTTGCAGAATTATTCAGTTTGATTCATTAGAGATTGGCTTTCCTGTCATTGCCACATTGTGTTATTTTTTCAGTGCTTGCGAATGCATTGTGCAGTACACATAAAAACAGTGGGTGGAACGTTGTGATGGGGACAGTGATGATGAACTGCCGGCAAATGCTGGCCAATCTGTCAGCCATGTGCTTGAATGCTTATATGCGGTTTTTCTCTAAAAAATAAATCGCAGATGGTAGTAACGAGTGGGACGTGTTACGTATGGTTTTTTGGTGTCTTTCAGTACATAGTCGTGTTTTGGAGGGTTTACAATGAATTGGATTCTTTTCACATTTGATTCATGCTTTGTGAGGGTTACTGCAGATCTCTGAAAATTACTTGGGTTATTGTTGTGTTCAGGAAACTATGATTTTGATTTTTGATTTTTTTTTTGCAAATAAATATATATGTACATTGTGCATGTTAAATTAAATCAGGCAACACAAAATTTCTGTGAATAATTTCAGAATCGTGTGTTAAAATTTTAATAAATTATTACATTGTTATCATTTTATGAAAGCCATGCTTTATTTAGCTATGCTTTTTGATGAATACATTTAAATAAAACCATTAAAACAGAATTCAGAAAAATCTAGAAAGAAACATGGAATTTTGGAAAAAAATAAAATTTCATAGAGCCTGATTTTTATCACAACTAAGACAAAAACTCTTAATTATAAAACAATTACATAATTTTTAAAACCAAATAATGACAGAAAAAATAAACAAAAATCTGTGTTTATGGCACGTTTTTTTCAATATTGATTATTTATGTGTTTAATTAAACACATTTAATTTCATTAATTTAATATGATGTAATTTAATGAATAATTACAAATAGGGTTGTCACAATACTTTACATTTTTTGTTTATTATTTATATATTCAATATTTTTGATTATAAAAAGATTGATATTGTGTATATTTTTATTTAATATAAATTATATATGTCTATGAAATAAAAAAATGTGTCACTAACAAACGTCACTGTATTTTTGTGTGTTGTTGCTAATCACAAAATAGTGCTAAAATGGAAAATGCTAAATTATACTAACCACGGTGAGGATTGATGGGTAGAATCAAAATGTGTGTTTTTGTGTGTGACAGGCAGCTGGGTTTGGATCTGGTCCCCAGGAGGGACTTCGGCATGGTGGACCCTGATGAGATCAGCATCACAGATCTGTATCGGCTGGTGGGTAGTCATACATTCACGCTCACGTACATGCAAACACACACACACACACATTCCCATTACCCATGAGTCACCTCACCTCCCTCCTCTGCCACCCTTATTCTTTGCTGTGTTACTATGGCAACTGCAGCTCGACCTGACGCCAAGGCTCTCTCTCGAGTATTTTGTCCTCTGTTTTAACAAAGAGACACACACACACACACCTCCAGTCGTTTGTGTATAGGGAAATGATAGTAATTAAGGACAAGAGAGAAATGCTAAATGGCGCATTAACAGGCTGTTTGCAAACTGCAGAGACACTTCACGCATGCAGTTTCCTGCCCTTATAATTTGGCATACATGCAGCATCATTGGCGCAATTGGTTCATATCTCTCAAAGCCACAACAGTGCCTATGCACAGATATTTCCAATATAATATCTATTTCAAAACCTAGTGAGCCGCCTACTGCCGACATAAGCAGCTGCCTGCTAAGGGAACATCCTAACTGACATAGAACATTTTATGTTATTTTATTTTATTATGTATTTTTTTTTTATATATATATATATATTTTTTTTTATTTGGAAATTTAATTAGTTAATTAATAAAATTAGTATTTTATTTTATTGTTTTTTTTACTAAATGTTTAATGGTTTTTATTACGAATAACATACAAAATAACACTTAGTATAAAAATGGCGTTAATAAAAAAAAAAAATATATATATATATATATATATATATTATAATAATAAAAAACAAATTTAATGATTATATTACATTTTATTCATTTTTATTGTACTATTTATTATTATTTTATTCTATTATTTAAATACTTAAATATGAATTAGTTTTGTTGTTTTAAGTAGTGTTGTTTTAGTAGTTTTAAGTATTTTTTTTAATTAACTACACTTCTCATTATTAAATATCCATAGCATTTGTTTTATTATTTAGCATATTTAGCATAGTTTACTACTTATTTTGAATAGTATAAATACAAAAAATGTAATAAATATTATTGTATATTAAAATTAAAAACTATTATGTGCATTTAAAAATGTGAATTTATTTTATAAGTTAAACTATTGTTATCTATACTTCTCAGTGCTGAATGAGTGATAGTATAACAATATTACAAAAATTATAGATCATTGCTATGGTATTGCATTCTTTGCAAAGGGGACATAGATTTCTGTATTAGAATTTGGGTCTTAGTATGCTGCATTATGAAGTTAAGCATTTGTATCAGAAGAGCATCTGTAATGTCTTAAAATGCTGCCTAGCTCACTAGATTTTAAAAGAGAGCTATTAAGACAATAGCTGTATAGTCAGAATTCACTTTGCCTCTTAGCTGCAGGCCTGACCACACGTGTCCCAGTTTCCACTGGTCCATGGGTGGGCAGAGGTGTGGGGGTAGGGGTTAAAGGAAGAAGGAAAGGAACAAAAGAGAACAAGATGTGGGTGTGGATGAACTAGACTAGAGACAGCGTTTAAAGAGAGGATAGTGAGAAGTGAGGGCGCAAGCAAAAGAAATACACCTGGCGTCCCTGGGGTCAAGTGCCTTTTTAAAGGATCTTTCTGTTCAGAAAAACACAGGAAGGGTCCAAAGTTTAAAGATGAAACCTCAGTGCTGGGGTTTTATGATCTTTTATTACATTATAATTTGATATAAGTGGTTTATAGTGAAGAAATACGTAAATTACATAAAGCTTTAGTTTCACTTACTACATTTATGCATATTAGCAGAATTTTATGGGGGTTTTTTTATGTAGTTTTCACACAAATATGCAGTATGTGGTGGTTAGATAGGGGGGCTGTTAGATAATTTATGGAATTGTTGAGTTATCATGTTGTTGTAAATGTCTTTGTGATTATGATGATTAATTATTATATTTTGTTGTTTTTTTTAATAGATGGAGAGACGTCATCGTAGACGCGAGGCTCCCCCGCAGGCCAGTATGCACCACCTGTTCCTTCAGATGAAGAGCATGATGAGTTCAAACCTGGGGGAGGAGCTGGAAGTCTTCTTCTCTGTTTATGACAGCAGGGAAATGCAACCAATCAGGTGCCACACTAGACACTCAACCACAAGTCTTAAATTGTCTTGGGTATGACTAATATAGCCAAAAATCATTTCATCATTCTTATGTTGC
Organism: Enteromius mattozi; assembly: GCA_032359235.1. Lineage (NCBI taxonomy): Eukaryota > Metazoa > Chordata > Actinopteri > Cypriniformes > Cyprinidae > Enteromius > Enteromius mattozi. The sequence continues at coordinate 1,162,218 of JAUMHE010000041.1, read as the reverse complement.
TTAAACCTGTATGACATTCTTTCTTCTGTAGAACATAAAGATATTTTGAAAAACATCTCCCATAGATATACACTACCAGAAGTTCAGAAGTTCCGTAAGATTGGTAATATTTTTTAAAGATGTTTCTTATGTTAATCAAGGCTGCATTTATTTGATCAAAAATACAGGAAAAAATTAATATTGTGAAATATTTGTACCATTTAAAATAATGGGCTTCTATTGTAATTTAATTTAAAATATAATTTATTTCTGTGATGCAAAGCTGAATTTCCATCAGTCATTACTCCAGTTTAAAGTGTCACATGATCCTTCAGAAATCATTCTAATATGCTGATTTATTATTAGAATTATCAATATTGTGATGCCAAATATTTATTTTGGAAACTGCAATACTTTTTTTAAGGATTTTTTGATGAATAAAAAGTTATAAAGAACAGCATTTATTAAAAATATACATCTTTTCTAACAGTATAAATCTTTGCCATCACTTCTTATAAATGTAACACATCCTTGCAAAATAAAAGATAATAAAAATAATAAAAATTTACTGACCCCAAAGTTTTGAATGTTAGTGTGTATTGTTAGAAAGGATTTCTATTTAAAATAAACGCTCTTCTTTTTAACGTTTTATTTATTTATTTAACAGTTTACAGCACTGATGATGAATCAGTATATTAGAATGATTTCTGAAGGATCATGTGACATTGAAGACTGGCGTAATGATGTTGAAAATTCAGCTTTGTATCACAGGAATAAATTAGATTTTAATGTCCATTAAAATAGAATATTGTTATTTTACGTCACAATAATATTTCACAATATTACTTTTTTCCTGTATTCTTTATCAAATAAATGCAGCCTTGATGAACATAAGAAACTTATCTTTAAAAAAATATTAAAAATCTTACTGTTTCCAAACTTTTGACTGGTAGTGTAAATAAATATAAAAGTAAATGGGGTCCAATATTGTCTTGTTTTGGACACCATTGGCTTTGATTGTTTGAACAGCCGAAACATTATCAGTATCTTCTTGCATACTTAAAGGAATAGTTCACCCCAAACTGAAAAATTCCCCATGATTTACTCATCCACAAGCCATCCTAGGTGTATATGACTTTCTTCTTTCAGACAAATACAATCTGAGTTGTATTAAAAAATGTCCAAGCTTTATAACGACAGTAAATGGGGGTCGAGATTTTGAAACCCCAAAAAGTACATCATCAAAGTCCTCCAAATGGCTCTGGGGGTTAATAAAGGCCTTCTGAAGCAAAGTGATGCATTTGTGAAAGAAAAATATCCATATTTAAATGGCGTAGCAAAAGAGCAAAACAAAACACCAGTCATAAATTAGAAGTACAAAAATAGGATTTTTACAAAGTTTGGAAGAGCCAGGACATTTTTGAATATATTTATCTGAAAAAGAAAGTTGTATACACCTACTATGGCTTCAGGGTGAGTAAATCATGAGGTAGTTTTATTTTTGAGTGAAAAATACATTTTCATTAAACATTTGATTTGGTAATCAAGCAGGTTATATGTTCGAATGCATTAAAAGGCTTTCATGTTGATGATCACATCTGGCAATAAAAAAAACATGCATCAATTCAGTCTGACCCCGTTTTCATTAATTATGAATCGCTATATTCTTTCCAGCTGTCTAAAAGAGGTCTCCAAGCCCAACCAGTCATCCTTCAATACGTTTACCTAGAGCATATATGTATGACGCTATCTCAAACTGTTACGTTGATTACGCTGCTACTGGGAACTAATATCTGAAATTCAATTCTACTGTGACGTCAATGCATCTGTTTACCACTCTCCATCCTACATGCATCAGCCTGAGGGATGTTTTCATTTCACATCCATGACGGAACTACGGCCTTGATGTGTTTGTTGAATTTTTCATTGGTTTCTGTCTCTTTTTCTCTCCTTCCTTCTCTCTTGCTGCTCATGTTAGGGGGTGTACTGTTCAGGCACCCCTCCTCGTTGTAAATTATTCAGAACGAGTGGCGCCCCAGGGCACTTACTGAAAGTGAAGGAGAATCGAGGAGATACCGAGCCTCAATGGGCCTCTCCTTGTAATTACCTAGCACTAGTGTTAGAGGAGATGCACTAACACATGCAGTTAAAGATGCACATGTACACACTCGCGCTCGCACCGGTCTTGCTGTGTTTCCTTATGCTTGTGGTGAACCTGACGGTCTCTCTCTCTCTCTTTCTGTCTGTGCAGTGAGAGGTTCTTTGTGCGCCTCAATAAGCAAGGTCTACCAAAGTCTCCAGAGAAGACTGAAAGGCACTGTACACTCTTTGTTGTAAGTATGGACTTTTTTGGGGTGCACCAAGGGCATGTCCTTGGACATTTTTCATTTGCTTTGCCATTAAGTGGATCTGGTGCTGTTGTAGATAAATAGTTTCCTAAGTGGAAAGCATATCCTTGACCGAACATTTTTGCTAATGGGGGAGGTTTTAAATTTAAATCTGAACCAAAAAGCGTTTTTTGTGTGAATTTAAAAAGGATTTTTTGAATAAAATAAAATAACACATTTTAAATGTGTTTTCTCAACAGTTGTCATTTGTAAATGTCTAGAGTAAGACTTTGATTTAAAATTGAAATCAATTTAAATATATGACATACTGAGTTGTTAATCACATTGATTGCAATAATTAGTTGCTAAATAAATAAAATACTTGCTGTGAAAATTCCCCTAAAATTTGTATAATGTAAGAAATTAGACTTTATCGATGGCAGACAAGCAGTTCATTGAATTGACATTGCAAAAAGTGACTTTGGTTGTCAAAATATTGTGTTGTTTCACTGTTTATCAGGATATCAGGAAATCCTGTGTTTTGCTTTCTTTGTTTTGTTTTATTAGTTCTTAAGTTTTTTCTGTTCTTTTGTCTGTTTTGTTTTAGTAGTTCATCTGTTTTTTGTTTTGCTTTATTAGTTGTTTTTTGTTTTTTTGTTCTTTTATTTGTTTTGTTTTAGTAGTTCATCTGTATTTTTGTTCTGTTTTATTAGTTATTTTGTGTTTT